>JAEBDU010000018.1:102979-172925 GCA_016802625.1 Heliconius numata
CGGGCGCGCCGCAATCTGCGCGGGCGAAACCGGAAAATTAGACATAGTTCTCTTTTTATAGAGTTTAATAATCTTCTTGTTGTTTTGTTTTATTTTTATTATTATTTTATAGTTAAGAATTGCTATTTTTGAGATTTTTGTTTTGAGAGAGATTTTTTACCCTACGTTGTATCCCGGTATATGGAGAGCAAACCTAGTGTTATGACAATATTCCTCAAGCTCCAACTTTCGCGAGATTGCACGTTGAGTGGCGCAACTCAACGCTGCGGTTTATTTTGTTGATCAAGCGAGGAAATATATATTTTCTCTCGATTGGCAATCAAACAGTCGTTTACAATCAGACAATGTGCCATGCCACTGTGCCATGCCCGCTGTGGCATGCCCTCTTCAAATGAAAATAAAACATTTATGTTGATAAAGCACCTTCGCTATTTTACGTTGTTTAGTAACTGTGTAAGCACTTTTTTCGTTTATTTTAATATTTTTATAGCAATATCTTGA
Source organism: Heliconius numata (assembly GCA_016802625.1). Lineage (NCBI taxonomy): Eukaryota > Metazoa > Arthropoda > Insecta > Lepidoptera > Nymphalidae > Heliconius > Heliconius numata. Next base: position 103,481 of record JAEBDU010000018.1, read on the forward strand.
GTTTCTACAATATATAGGTATATCGTTTCGCAATTTTATCGATTGCTTTTAGCTTTTATTATTGTAGCTTTAATATAGATTTTTTAATATTTATTTAAGATAACCTATACTGTTAGGTATCGACGGCAAATCGCCAAAACTTTTCCAGTCATAAACGAGTCAAGTTTTCCAATCTCGCGCCGTCCTGTCATATTATTCTCTAACTATTTTATTGCACTTTGCAACCTTAGGGTGTGTTATATAAAGTTTTTTTGTTAACTTTACGCTATCCAGCATATATATACCTACATACGTAGAAGGAACCTGGTATTATTATTATTTAGGTTCCCATTTAACCTCCACGCACCGCCCAATTTCTGAGATATTAGGTTTTGTTATCAATCTTCATCTTGTTATCATACCGAGGAAATAAGTAAGACGTTGTGTGACTGTCACAAACGGTCTCAAAGATAAATATTTTGTTAACGTTAGTCATATAAGGCAGAGCGCGGCGTTAAGTTCCGCCATATAACACATAATATCTTGAAATCGAACGAAAAGGAGAGAACTGAGTGTTTTACTATTGGATTCCTTACAATCGATGTATATAAGTGATGGTAAAATAATATATTTTCATTGGTATTGTAAGCCAGTTTGAAATAAGTCTTGTAAGAATAAAATGAATATAACAATGTCACTTCGGTTCTACACGTTGTAAAAGCGTCGTTGAAAATATTCTAAAGGTGATTTAGATGGTGTGAGTAGTACGGTTTATAGATTGTATGGTTCAATAAACCTGTTAAAATATAGAGTTTGTATTTTTTACATGGTTTTTTAATGTTTCACGACAAAATATTGATAAGTAGGAGATAGTAGGTTCAAATATTTAATAGGGTAATTGGTAATTACTATTATACAAGTGTCCATGTAATTTCTTTCAAATTCAAGTCCAATGTGCAATGTAGACGTAAGACTGTAAGGCGACGGTTGTGGGTTCGATCCCTATTCGTTGAAATGAATTATTAATTTATTAATATTTTAATTTCTCCGCTCTGGCAATAAGGAAAAATCTCAGCGTTGAGTTCCGATATACAACACACAATGCCTTGAAAAAATCCGCGGGGAGTGGAGAACGTAGTGTTTTAACAATAGGTTCCCTCTGCCTACCTTTCTATGAGCGAAATACAGCGTAATGGTGTTTATATAGATTATATTAAAATCAAAATTAACTATTACACTAGCAAAGAAAATAGAAAAATAATTACAAAAAACATTATTAACATAGTACGATAGAGTCTTTTAATAGAGAACCTAAATTTTAAATAACTCTTATAACAACCTACCACCGCTTCAAGTAAAATTACCACTAGCACTCAATACACGAGCACTCAATCCCCAAGGCCTCACCGCCCACTAAAAGTTCATTTATAATTTAAACTGACCTGCTCTTGCTGAGGCTGGTGCCGTGACGACAATCGCTTATGTGACGTCACGCCACGTTAGCCGTCAAAGCCTCAAATGAAAGAGGGTCATGAAGTTTTAATAGTAATTTAGTGTGGAATATGTGTACTACATAGAGAATACGTAATGGTTCTTTTCTCCGCTCTCTTTGAATGTAGAGTTTGATGAAATTTGGTCGTATGTTATAGCTGCAGTTTATTTTATATTATGAAGAAATATAAATTAGTTTTAATAAACATTGGAGACCGTCGTGACGCAGAGAAAACGCGATCGTTCTGGATTCCAATCTCCACTCGATGGGATATTTAAGTTTTTTTTAATTTTCCCGCTTTTAATATCTCAAAAATTAGACAAAAAGTAGAGAACGGAGTGTCTGAGAACTTTGTTCCCTTTGTCTACCCTTCTATGCGGGAAAAAAACGTAAGGCAGCTTTGCTTTTATCCAAATGCAATTAAAACCTCCATATATATTACAATGGCATCAACCTTTAAAAATTAAGAAAACTATAATTAAGCACTAGATTTTAATTTTACAAACAAAACACAATTCACTTATACAAGCTGGCAATATCCAAACAAATGTATTACCTACTTCTCTGTAATTTTATTAGTTTCTCTTTCCACCAGCACCTCGTGACGGTCACTTTTGAAACTTTTTCAACGTACCCGTAGAGCCGGCTGCGTGAATTCATTTCGACTTTGAAAAAACTGAACGCCAGTTTTTTTTTTATTCACCAACTGAATATAAAATACGTGGAAGTTGACAAAAAGCTTCGTAATCAGAGCTTTTCTGGTACCGCTTTATGGCGGTCGTGAAAGCTTCTCGTGTAATGAAAAATAGGTGTTTCAGGATTTTGACACTGTCAAGAGAACTCTACTTGGTGTCTATTTATTTATTTTTGTGTTATCGCCGAAATTTCTGCTTAGTGTTATTTTATATTATAACTGAAATTTTTCTCTATCTTTTTTATAGCTATTACTTAAAGTTCAATATTAATTGTGAACATATGCTCACAATAGCGTGAAATTCATGTATAAAAAATATAAGTATAATTGTAAATATGTATATAATATGTGTTGTAGGTAGAGTTATATATTATTAAAAAAACAGCTTCTCGTTTTTTTCTACATAGCAGGGCAGACAGAGTGAACCTAATGTTATGAAACCGCTTCAACCGCTTACCACCCAATCTTCAAAGAATTGCGGGCTGAGTACCGAAATTTAACGCCGCATTCTCTACCAGAGTGGAGAATTAAAAACAACTTAAAATATAATCATCAAACTCAGAAACATCGCGTATAATACATTCCCACTGCGCCATATCGGAGTTAATTCATATATTAATATAATAAAGATAGAATATCAATAAGATATTCCCTTTTATACATAGGTAGGTATCGTTACAAGAACTTTATCCTTCGTCGAGGTATGGCGAGCACGTGTGTCCGCACAAAAAACGCGCCTTAATAAAACGAGGTGCCGCGGGGGTCTGGTGTAGGGAGGAGGGGGATGCATCGATAATAGAATGTTTTTATTAATTAAAAATATATTGTTTCTGAAGATCGAGTGTGGTGGCGAAAATTGGGGAAGGCCTATGTTCAACAGTGGACATAAGATGGCTGTTGATGATGATGATGATGATATTGTTTCTGTAACTTTTATTAATTTAACGTTATACGTATCGAAGAAATTCTACTCTTGCTACATCTCGTGTAGATAATCATGGCCTAGGGGCACAAGCGTGGGGCTTTGAACGCGACAGCTCGCAACGCCTCCAGAATCCAGCAGAAAATGGTAAACGGAGTATCTTTAGTTCCTAAGTTTCCTCTACTATTTTTCTCTCAGCACAGAAATTTATTTTTATCGTATTTTTCTGCAATTACTAAACGCTATACTACAACATTATTGTTTAATTTTCTTTAATATCGATATTCTTAATAAAGTATCGATAGTCCACCCACCACACGTCACATCTCTACTCGGGACGGGTTTAATTACACGCGCGGGCGACAGGTTGTCGCTGACGTCATCGCTGCATATGCGTAGTCGAGGTGTTTATCCCACATTGTATTGTTCTCACTATATTATGTGTATAATGTACATATAATTATATATATAAATATTTATTTACATAAGTATGTGTATTTTTGTGTACTTATATAAACATTAACACTTATATTACGTGAGGCCGAAAACGCGACAGGTTGTGGATTCCCACTCGAGGATATGAACTATTTAATATTATTTTATTTTCGCTCTCGTGTCGAGAAAAAGTGCGGCGTTGAGCTCTGCCTCTCAACAACCAATATCTCCAGCTGTCGGCGGAAAATGTATAATGGAAATGTCTTAATCGTAACGGAATGTCTTATTACTAGGTTCCCAGGTTCCCTATGCCTACCCTGCTACGGGATACAGTGTGAAAAATATTGCTGAAAAAAAAGTACAAACAAGGCCTTTAGCATTTGAATCGTCAAGTTACATGAAAATGTCAGTAGTGTCAGTCCTAAAGGACTTCACTAAATGAAAATAAAATAAAATTTATATATAAAAAAAAAAACACTTAACTTAAAAGCCGCCTTATAAAGTATATATATCTTTACTACTTTGTATAGACAGTAAAATAAAAAGGTAATTAAGATGCAGACGCTATTTGAAACATTGTATGTCTTCACAATCGAATGGCCACCTTGTTTATATGGGTTCTGTAGAAAATGAATTACGCATTCGCTTAGGTTAGTTGGTTTTTTGTTTTGGTTTAAGAAAGGCAACTTGAGGCCAGTCGTGGTACAGGGTCCAGAGGCATAAGCATGCAACTGTGCGCGACAAGTTTTAGGTTCGATTCTCACTCGAGGAAATGTAATATGAATAGAAATGATTTCTATACATATTTCAGGCCGTGGGAGGCCGAGCTAGAAGAGCTCTTACCTTGGCTTAAAGCTTTTGGTTCTTCACATTCAGCCGGATTCTTGATGCATCTTGTATTAAGTTGCGTGGTAAGGAAATAAAAACATTGAATATTTAATTCTTCAACTGGGAATCGAATCCGAAATCGCGCTTCCTTGCTCTTACGCCACGACGTTCTCTCAAGAAAGTAAATAATTATGAAAAATTACATCGTTATATCGCACTTTACAGTAATAGCTTTGAAAATTGTGTACAAAAATATACTTCCGGTGCCATCACCGTCACCTCATAAATTCTAACAATCGCTTAGCAAAATTGTGAAATGAAAGAGTTTTTTTTTTTTGTAAATTATTCAAATTTATTATTTTAAAATATATGTTATATTTAAGTGGCTATGTGTCGTTTTCTTATTATATATTTATTGGCTTTTATTGGTGGCTTCGCCCGTGTGATCAATTGGAATGGATTCCTCTGCCAGCCTGTATGAGTGATACGGCGTTAGGCCCAAAAAAAGTATTTTCATCTCCGCCTGAAAAAGTAAAATATTATTTTTAACATTTTTAAATTATTTTTCGACACTCATGATTTTTTTTAAATATTTAAAAAAAAGGAATTCTCTTGGCTAATCATAATTCTAAGCCTAAATTAACTAAAATATTCGGTACCGGAAATTTGTAACAATCTCCCTTCAGAGATACTAATAATATAATTAAGTTTTAACAAGCATATAAGAATTTTGATGTAGCTTGATGAGAACTTATCGCTTAGTATTAGAAAGGTGTTTCCAGAGCAAGACAGGTATATAAAAATAAAAAAAGCTGAACTTACTTCAGACATCATTTTATAAAACAGAATGATCCAAGTGTTTTTTCTAAAACCTTACATTCAAGGCAGAAATTTAAAGTAAAAATAAAACCATAAGGTGGATCCTATAATAATACTGGGAATTCGTACTAAAATAAACCTTAACCCTTAATATTTAGGCTCAAATTATAATACCACTATTCTTGCGGCCATTATGAAACAATATTCTTTGTACACATGGCCCACACCTCCTCAGGTAACCTGCGGATCTTTTGAAGATAACACAGAACACTTTATTTGAAAATTATACCTTATTGAAAAGAAATACAATTCAAAATTGATTACATCAATTTGGGTCAACCTATAAAGAAACATATATCTTATTTCAAGGTAACTAAAAGCATTTGGGACGTTTTATACAAAAAATTTAACATATGTTTTTCTTAGAATTTTGAAGGAAGAAGTCGATGTGTAAAATTGTGATTTAATTAGGAACCGTTTGATGGCGGCCGTCGGTTTTTTATTATGGAATTTAAATCAAAATTTAGTTAGATATTATTTTGAAACATGTGGTGAGTTCTGATACTCAATACGCAGTGTCTCGAAAATTACTGTGGGAGTAGAGAATGGAGTGACTTAACACTAGGCTACTAAGCAGTGTTAGGGCAGTTTTTATTTTTGGCCTCAATCATTGCACCTAGTCCCTAAAATAACTCAAATATGTGAAGAAATATTTGAAATTAGTAGGTACATATACAAAAGTTAAAGCAACTAAAATTATAAAATAAAATTGAAAACACCTGTCGCAGTCAATTTTGAAAGAAAAAATTATAAATTATAATATTTCATACAAATTCACCTCCACACCTTCATTTTGTCACAGAACATCCGGTACCAACAACCAATTAATATAAGTCCAGTTTAGATGAAATACTGATTTTCAAGTGGGACGATAAAATACAAAAATATTATTAGTACTTTTTTATTTTTATACTTCTTGACGTTGGACGTTGACTGGCGGAGCTCAACGCCGTGATTGGAAATCGACCTTATAACCGTCAAACCGTCAGTTTAGTTGAGTATGCAAGAGTTAAGCGTTGAATGTCGATTCAATCCTATGTGGGGGATTCTATTTAAATTATTTTATTTATTAGGGGGGCAAGCGAGCAAAACAACTTCTGTCCTATAAAAAATGTATGACCAAGGTAAATCTGAAGATTTTGAAGGAATTTCTCGAAATTGTTCCTTTAATCTCCCCTATACTCCCTAAACTATCTACATGCCCAATTTAGAATATAAACTAAAAAAGTTCTTATTCTATATTATATACCCATCATATTTTTAAAAAATATTTTACATATTGCTTATTAGAATTTGCATACGTCGAGCGCCATCTAGCGTCAAGTAGACTATCTATCCTCTTTCTGAATGTTTTTGAGAGCTTTATATAATTCATTTACCTTCAGCTTCACGCTGTATCCCGAATATAGCAGGGTAGGTAAGTAGGGAACCTAGAGTTAAGGCACTCCTTTCCTCACTTTCTGCTGAATTTTCGAGGCATTGCGGGCTTTTATCTTGTTGCCAGAGCGAAGATATGAAAATATTGATAAATAATAATTAATTTCGTCTAATGGGAATCGAACTCATAACCATCGCGCTTATATTCACACGCTTATACCACTGCACTACGACGGCCTTTATAATAAAACTGTTGTGCATTTTTTTACTTTGTCAATAGTAAAAGAGAAATGTAAAGAATATATAGTCGGCCGACCGAGAGAGAGAGTGTGAAACTGCTTATAGCTTTTTAAGAAAATTCAAAATAGGAGGGGACGGTAAGTAAACATAGTGTCATGACACTCTGTTCTCATTTTCGGTCCGACTACGCGGCGAAACTCAATATTATACTTTTTTACCGTTACTTACCGTTTACCATGTTATCTCAGCTTCACGCTGTATCCCCCGCACACAGTAGGGTAGGCAGAGGAACCTTAACCCCACTTTCTGCAGAATTCTTAAGGCATTGTCGAGGCGTGTCGATTGGCAGAACTCAACGAACGTCTCGACACCAGAGCGAAGAAATGTAAATAAATATTCACTCCCTCGAGTGGGGATCGAACCCACAACCGTCACGTTACATTCACACCCTAGTGCCTCTGCGCCACGACGGCCATGTTATCTCAGTGTTATATTTCGTAGAATCAAAACTGAATCAATCCCATCATAGTATCTAACTAACTAGGCCGCGTTAGTTCTAGTGATTCGGGCGTCCACGTGTATTGGATCATTGGCGTAGATGACCTAATTTCGAGATAGATAGATTTATTTACATAGTCCATATTTACTATTAGAATTTACTAAATTGTATTTTTTTTACTTTAAAACTTTTTTTTTGTTAACGTTTCCGGGCTATAAAGCGCGGTGTTTAGTTACGTCACCTGATCTGTTATTTCTTTTAAATATATGCAGTGTTATAATATTTGCTAGTCTCAGTGTTTCTTGTTAAGTGTATGTGATGCTTCTAGTAAATAGCCTATCCTAACCTAAGCTTTATTGGCCAAAATATTAAGAAAATAGTGATTTATCAATAGAAAACTGTTCTTTAATATATTTTTTTACAAATTGGTAATAAATTTTGAAAGTACAATTGTAGAAGCTGTCTTGACGCAGACATTGATTGTTAGCTCAATGGTTATTGGTTTGATGTCCAGGAGAGGCAATTATTATTTTTTTTTTATTTCTCCCTTCTAGACAAAATTTGGCATTAAATTCTATCACTTAATTTGCAATGTCTCCAATTCGAACAAAAAGTGAAAAAAGAGTGTCTTGGCACTAAATTTGTGCGGGATAAAGCGTGATAAAGAGTGCTAAAAGTATAATTTAAAGATGCGTAGGTAATATTTTCCTACAATATGGTTTTTAAAATAAACGCTAGGTCAACGACTCACGTAGCCACGGACGGGCGGGAATACCTAATAAATTTACTTATAATATTGTTTTTGCTAATATTCTAGGTACCTGTTTTCGAACGAAGTGTATTTATATACTAATAATCGGAATATAACTGTATGCAAGTAGGTTATAAATTCAAATTTTGATTGTTGGCAATCTTAAAAATACTGGAACGTATAAATAAATTTAGTGTATCGAAAGCTCAAAACAATGTTTTTAATTATATTTTAAATTTTAGAAGTTATTTATTTACAGCGTTAGGTTCCGTTACTCTAAAAATACTAACTGTAGAAGGAGACATGAAACACTTCTGTCTAACACCTTAAATCATTTATAACAAGCTTATAAGAATTTCAAAGTACGGCTTAGTGGTCAAAGTTATTTGACGGTTTCCAAGAAGCACGGGTTTTAATCCCGCTGCGTTACTTCTTTCCACTACAATGTATAAACAAAGAACATACTTACATATTATAATTAATTTTATATAGCTATAATATATTCTTCAAATCCACTATCAAAAGTCCCAAAAAGATAATTAATTATTCGTACCTCAAAGGATTGATTGTAAAAAAATGGCAATCCGCCTCATCGCGATCTAATAAGAGTTACAGACGCTCTTTCATATCCCGGATACTGACTTCCGATGTACGGTAGAATTTTAATTTATAAATACGTTAGTGTGTACACACGGCTTGTATTTTCAAGGATACAATTTAATACAGAACTATCTTTCTTTCACCTGTGGGTTTGACCGCTTGGTCATTTGGAAAACACTATGACACATGACACACTGTGACACGTGACACACTGTGACACGTGACACACTTGAAGTGTCCTGTGTAACCTTGTCCACAGATATAAGTTATATAGAAGCAATTGGCATGATCGATTTCCTCCAAACCAAATAAGCTTTCTGTTTTATTTTATCACAACTAAATTAGCGGTTTGGCCCTGATTGCTTAAAAGACAGACAGACAGACAGAGTTACTTTCGAATTTATAATATAGGTATCGATAGATAAACATGAAATTTATTTTATATATATAAATTACGTACTTGAGGGAGTCTTAATTAAGTCTACTTAATGAGTATAATACTGACATTACCTAAAATAAAATTGTTAGCTTAGTTGTTCTTCCGTACGCCGGATATACGTATCCTGTAAAGGCGATAGAGTTTCATGGTATTTTGTTAAATACCTATGACAGTACTAGGGTATCAGTGTCAGTCAGTATACATAGATATGTATTATATAAACGTATATTATATTAAATTTATTATTTTTTTTTTAGCATCACGCTGTATCTCGCACACAGCAGGATAAGCAGAGGGAATCAACTGTTAAGGCACTCCGTTCCAAATTTTCCATTAAATTCTGGAAGTCTTGAGTAGCGGATCGGATTTGCCTTGACAACAGAGCGAAAAAAATGGAAATATTAAATACCTAATTACCTCGATTGGCAATCGAACCCACATCCTAACTGCGTCATGACTGGCTTTATATATACCTATATAAGTAAAAAACTGATATTATTAAATAAATTACGTCTCTAAATTATAAAAAAAAATATTATAAATTGCAATACATATCTATATAGTTAATTATATGGCCATTGCTTCAGGTATTACTAATAATATTAGTTTGTAGTATCGATTTCAGGAAACAGGCGTCCGGTCAGACATAAAGACCCTTTATGTGCACGCGGATGCTATTGGCATGAGTTTGTAGCTCGTCTTGTTATAATTATTATAGGTGACTAATGAAAATACCTATAAAATACATATATACTTAGTGGTGGCGACTATAAGCGAGATTTTGGGTTCGATTTCTACTTGAGGAATGGGATATTTAATATTTTTATTTTCTCTGGTAACGAGGCAAAACGCGGTGTTGAGTTTCGCCAAACAACATATAGGTAATGCCTCCAGAATAGTAGGGAAAGTGAGAATGAAAAATTTCTTTATGGGGACGGAGTGTCTTAACACTATAAAAAAATCGCAATCCATAAGTTTGTTTGTCACTTGCAACTAATCTCAATGAGGATAACGATCGTTTAATAAAAAAACGTTCTCATTTTAGTAATTTATAAAGCTCACCGCATTATTAATATTGATTTTAAAATACATACTTGTAATGTACGTACGTTTTTTTTAAACTTCTGACATATGGAAGCTTACAATAATTTAGCGTGACTTAACGATTTAAACTTTTAGCACTTTTGCACGTGTAATGAAAATTATTAGGGTTCCGTGGCCGTTATATATTTATTTAAAAAAAATATATAAAACGAGTAGTGTTGAGTTCCGTGACTTAACACGCAATGTCTTGATTTAATAACAGTGTCTAGATTTGTTTATCATATTTCAAATCTAGAAGGAGAAATGGGAAGAAAATGAAGCTGAAAAAAATATTTTCCTATTTGTATTACTCACAAAGTATTTTTCACCATAATACCAGCAAGACAGTACACCAATTCAAATCTTATTCAAGTTAATAAGTGTAACATTCAAGTTAATACTTGTATGCTTTTACTTCTACTTCTAGCTAAATCTGTAAACGAACAGATACGTCTTTTTACAATGATAATTAAAACAATTAGTATCTAATATACGCAAAAGACCGTGCAAAGTGGAGTAGGCTGAGTAGGAAGGCAGACCCTGGCAATAGCCGGGATCTATGCCAGGAGGAAGAAGGAAGATACGCTATATTACTAAAAATACACAGGTTCAAATCCAACCCCAAAATAAATTCCACCTACAGAACACTTCCATTCACTAAAACTCTCATTAATCTAATTTAAATTTACAAAAAAATTAAAGCGTAATACACACATATGTTCATAAATCAAGAGACTTTTATCGCTGTTAATAGAAAAATCAACACAATTAATCAAGGTAATGGCTTCCATCAACTAGCGCTGGCGGAACATCAAGAATGTAAAAAATTACACGGTTGTTTACTTTTGCACCTATCACACACCTACGCCACCTGCTGTTCGTATTTTTTTTTAGATTCACGCGCTATCCCGCATTTGAAAATGTAAGTGTTAAGATTTTTTCACTGTTTTGCCCGAATTTGTGTTGAGTGGCTTAATTGAACTCCATAGTGTGTTGAGTGGTCGAACCCAACGCCTCGCTGTGTTTTGTTACGAAAGCGAGGAAATTATATTATTCAATAATTCACTTACTCAAGTTGGAATTGAACCTACAACTGAAGTCGTTAACCAGTGGTAGTTGGCACAAACGTGTACGTTGGCACTGTAAACGTCACGTTGTTTAGTTTACACGTTGAAAATGAAAAATATTTCTTTCAGTGGGGATCGAATCATATTTACTTTTGTAAATATAAATATTTTTTATATTTACAAAAGTAAATGCCAAAGCCCAGCGTTTACTTCCGCCGCTCAACACGCAATGCCTCCTGTATTCCCAGATTCCCGCTGCCTATGCATGCTATTTGCGGGAAACAGCGTGAAACTAAAAACACGATAGTGATCGCAAAAATTTAACATTTTTACAATATTTTAAAACTGATTTACCTCACATTTTATTTAAAAGAAGACATATTTTGTTAAACGGCGATATAATTAAATTAAAGAAGTTGTTATCGCCGCCTTCAGGTGACATTTTAAAATAAGGTAGAAGTATATTAGTATAGAAGATACTGTGTACTGAAAATAATGATTAAACAAACACATTAAAGTCAGTTAAGTGTGATCCAATAAAAATAATTGCGTTTTAAAATGTTAAAATTATGCCCACTTACCTTACACGTTTTGTGAATGTTGAAAATTAAATTGAAATATAAAATATGGAGATCGTGACCTAGCGGCACAATGTCTAACGGTTGTGAGTTCGATTCACACTCGGGTAAATTGAAAACTTTCATTTTCTCACTCTGGTACGTCCGACTCTGGTAAGTACTTCGACCGTTGAAGAATAACGTGTTTTAAATATTTGTCTACTGAAAGATGAAGATGCCTAAATATATTAAATAAAATTAAACGTATTTGTTTTTAGTTCATCTCGCATATCACAGTAGCCATATAGAACATAGTATGAATTCACTCTACTTTCCTCTTCCTTTTCCTCCTCTTATATCTTGCATTTTGCGTGTTAACTGCGGAACTTAACGCCACAAAAAAACTGTCATAATACTAAAACAACTCAATTTAGCCATACCAACTCGAAATCTACATAAATAAAGAACAGGTGAAGATTTTTCATTGCATACCATTCCAAGACAGCTTCTCTAGGTGAGAGACGCAAATAGCAAGACAAAAGCGGAAGATGTTAAATAAATGCCTCTATCACTTCATATAAATGTAGAGTAATATGTTACGTCACTACGCGTTTGTTCTGAGAAGAACTCTGAATGGGTATATAATGGGTGTTATTATATGGTCTAGTGGTAATGTTTACTGTTGTTTTATTGATATTGATATATTTTAGTTAATTTTTTGTTGCTTGTTCCTATGGGTTTTAATGGAAATGTGTCATTCGAGTAATATTTTATTTTTCTCTTTTTCTTACATTGAAGAGTGGTTAAAATAAAGCCAAAGTTGTTCTCCAAATTTCGCATAGCATGTTGAGTTGTGATACTCGTATTTTAGCAGAGTTTTAGTTGACGGAGTGATTTCTCTTTCCTTCTATTTAACTTCATACTGTATCCTGTACAAAACGGGGTAAGCAGAAAGAACCTGAGAACCTCGTGTTAAGACACTCCCTTATTAAAATGTTAACACAATTATCTATGAATTTTAATTCTTCACTTTTACATTAAGCAAATGAAAAAAAAAAATCTTTAAAAGTATTAAAAATATCGTTTCTATTTAGTAAATATACGAGTATAAAAGTTTTTCTAAGTATATCCATCAACACCATATAATTTTATCATACAATTTACCATAGAAACGGCCATTAACCAGATTGCCAGCCTAAATACCGTCTGATTTACGAGATTGGAACAGATCACGCATCGCCATCAGCATCGCCTAAGCAATATCTCTAAGTATATTTGATAAATAACCGCGCTAATAAACGCTAAGAAACAATAAATCTTTTTAACAGGCGTGATAGCCCCGCGGTGTAGAGTACAAATAGAAGAGGTGAAATTTTATTTTAGTAAATTATTAAGTTAATTATATATTTTTAATTTAATTTTTCGATAGAGTAAGAGGCGTAGTGGCGTTGTGGCATGTCGTCTGAGTGACGATTATGGGTTCAATCACTACGGAAGAAGTGATTTTCGTTTTCGGCGTTAAGTTCTGTCACTCGACACGGAAATTGGGCGATGTGTGGAGAATAGAGTATTTTAACGTCAGGTTACCTTTGCCTACTTACTTCTGGTATAAAGGGAACGTCATGAAGATATAAAAGAATAAGAAAAATAAAACTATTTCCTATTATAAAATTTGCCTTTTTTTTCTTGCAACGCTCAACTTACTAGTCTGTGTTAGAATGCATGTAAAAATACAGTGAAGCCTGAAGGCAAATATACTCCCATGAAATATGGTATTTCAGAATATGGTAGAGAAGAAGCGTTTAGTTAATAACTATGAATAGAGTTGCTTAATATTTATGGCCTATTACTTATATATCTGACACATCATAGAACACATCGTTACTTAGAAAAACGAAAGGCTCTTGCAACGTATGTAAATAAAAAAGAAGAAAATAAAATATTACATATTTCACTGCATAATGTTTGATTTTTTTTTGATAAATTGGGAACGGAGTGTCTTAACACTGTATTCCTTTTGTCCACTTTGCAGTAAAACGAAAACGTAAAATATTTTCTGCTTACGCTTACCTCAATATAAGAAATATGAGCCAAGGTTACATGAAAATTTCTGCATAAATGTAGCCTTTTCAATCATTCATTGAAGTGGTTCCATAATGACTATATATATGAGATCAGAGACTCTCGACAGACGGACACCGGTGATGACGGGCTAATGCACGGCCGCTATAGGAGTGGACAACGTGTTTAGATGGCGAAGTGTAGGTGAAATGTAGAGTCTTTGTATAATTTTATTTTTTTTTAATATTTTTGTATTCATGTGGGAAAATAGTGAGGCCAGTCAGTAATAGCTTGTAGGTTCGATTCTTACTGGGCAAAATGTAATGTGTAATGGTAGCGAGGCAAAACGCGGCGTTCATTTTCACCACTTAACATTCAATTCCTCTAGAATTCGGTGAAAAGTGAAGAATGGATGTGTCTTGAGAGGAACGGAGTGTCTTAATATTTGGTTCCCAGGTTCCCTCTGCCTACTCTTCTAGTGAAGCTATAAAACAGTTTAATAAATGGTCAGAATTTTAGTATAACTCTATGACAAAAGATTTTTTATTAAAAATATCTTACTTTGTAAATTTTCTCTGCAATCTCATTATTCTACAACACGCTGAAGTTAACCAAAAATATATTTACAAAAAAATGTTTACAAAATCGTCAAACTTATCAGTATGTCTGTTTGTTCGCTGAAACGATTTTTGAGTGATCCTCTTGAGGGGTTTTGATTAATGCACCTAGAATAGGGAAGCTATATTATTACATTTTATAGGATCTGTCCTAATTATAACTTATGTGACATGTGAATAAGATCTTTGTTATTTTGCCTTTCACGCTGTATCCCACACACAAGCGTAGGCAAGAGGAACCTAGTGTTAAGTCACTCTGTTCCCCAATTTCTGACGAATTCTGGAGGCATTGTGTGTTGAGTGGCAGATCTCAACGCCGCTCTTTGCCTCGACACCAGAGCGAAGAAATGGAAATAAAAAATGCCTTTAGTTCCAAATATTTTTTGTATTGATTGTTTCCGAATTTGCAGGATTACAGCACATGATTGGACTGAATGTAAAAAAACTACGATATAATAATTTCTAGGTTCTATTCAATAAAAGAAAAAAATATATACTTAAGGTTTGTAAATATATGTGTTTTCAATTTTCTGTTAATTATTATAATTAATTGTAATTAATACAATAAAGACGGTCCTATAGATTGGTGATAAATATGGTAGTACTAGCACGTTGATGTTGGCTTGCAGCCAGCCACTGTTGCTTAACACTAGAAGCGCCGCCGTCCCATTTTTGACCCAAACGCAAGGTTGATTGTATATAACTTTTTTATTTGTTAATTTATGCAGATGAATTTTTTTTACTATTACCAATTTTACACCTTTATTTAATTAAAAATATAAATAATTTTATAGCAGTCATACTTTTTGAAAAAAAATGAGATTTACCTAGAACTGCCGCTGGGTCATTTTTGTCCCGCCATTATTATTTTATTATTTAAGGGTATAATTTGACATATTTTTATGCCTCGGGGACGAGGTGGAGGGAAAAGGGCAATGCGAGGGCGGAAAAAAATTGAATAGTAGGTTTAGCAGTCAATGCCTAAGTTTTTAGGGTTCTGTAGCTTTTAAGGAAAAAAAAAACCCTTATAAGATCATTTTTTTGTCCATCCGTCTGTCTGTGCCTTTATCTCAGGAATGCTTGGAGAAATCGAGTTGATATACATATGAGTATATGAATATGAACTATATGACGATCTACAGTCCCTTGATTTCCTGAAAAAGCGCCCTTAAAAAAAGATATGACCATTTATATAGTAAAAAACATGTATTTCGACACTATAAAGGGAATCAAATTAATAAGGTACTTTCAGTTAACTTAGAATTATGAAATTTGGCAGCTAGTATCTACATGTAGTACTAGTACAGGAAAAAATCTGAAAACTATACATTTATGTATAAATCTTAAAAAATAATAGCCTGAAAAGTGGGGTAAAATTGGTGTCAATACTAAATTTTGCCGCTAGTCCAAGTGAGGTATCAGATGAAAGGATGACTAAGCTAGGCTTGAATTTCAGAAAAACACTTGATACCAAATGTGGGCAATTGTAGGGTAGGTAGAGGGAACCTGGGAACCTAGTGCTATGCACTCCGCTGGCATTTTCCGCCGAATTCCGGAGGCATTACCACGCAATGTTATAAATCATCTGTGATGAATCACTGATGAAGAATATATTAATGCATTACTTGGCCTAATAATAATATTAACTAATTTCAATAACTTATAATTTTGTAAGAGTTATTCAGTTAGTTGTCACGACCTTAGAACGTATTAGAAATATTTGATTCTTTCTTTGTGTGTTATTTTTTGGTATTTTTATGTTTGTTAAAGAATAAGAATTGATTATTAAAGATGGTCTACATATTTTACAAATTATTTTAGTAATTTTTTTTTTGTATTATACCAACAATCAACATAATAAGTAGAATGGGACAAATTTGTCACGACGGCGGTTCAAGGGGGGTATCAATCTTCGGCACTTCTAGTGTTAAACATACGAACAACTTTTAAAAACTGGGTGATTCTTCATATCTTATTATTTTTTTCACCTTTGCTCTGTATCCCACATATAGCAAGAAAAGCAGATGAAACCGGATACTAGGCTAATATTGTCTTGTTACCCATATAAAAAAGTTATTTAATTCTATTTTTTATTCATATTTGTATCTTTGTCTTACTATACTTTTATTATACAAGAGAATAAATTTTACGTTTTTAAATATATTTTTTTATAAAAATAAATATTTAAAAATTTAAAAATAAACACTCTTCCGAGGGCGGGATGAGGATCCAAGCCAGTGGTGGCTACGGCTCCAGAAAGAGAATACGTGCCGTCTCATATAAAACTGCCTTCTGCATCCAGTTCTTGATCCAACAGCTAAGCGATAGCCTCTGTGTCATAGCGATAGTGTCATCATTTCGTAGTTAAAATAATGAAAAGTTATGGTCCATATTCATAATATTATTACTGTACACTTATATAATAAGCTATGCTCGTTTTTATTTCACAGGGTTTAATGACTCCACATCAGAAAACGATCTCTTATTCCCTTCACATTCTTTAAATTCCCTCCCCCTGATGGTTTTTTTTGTTTTCTTAATAAATGATCTATAAAATTAGTGCCATTAAATAGTAGTAAGCTACAACCAAAAGATTACATGTTTAAAAAAAATATCAATAATTAAAAGAAAAATCATCACAGAATCACCCATCCGGTGTTAAGAAAACAATCAATCTACGAATATTTCAGTGTTTGTTTCTTTTTAGTCAACTATTGGTAATAAAAATACATATAAAATAGGTATATGAATTATACTGAATTAAATTTTGTAAGAAAAAAATAATTAGATCATGCCCTTGGCTTATTTACGTTAATTATGTTTTTTTTATATTCACGTGTGCTTTTTGGGGTGTACGTAAAAATTAAAGGAGAGAGGAGAGAACTCCCTATTGTTGAGACACTCAATTCTTCACTTCCCGCCTGAATTTGAGTTTGTGTGGTTGAGCGGCAGAACTCAACGCCGCGCTTAGTCAGAAGCGTTTTAAGTCAGTTAAGGCCAGTAGTTCTTGCCAATCCGGCTCATTTTAGAGACAACAGCTATAGTTACATAGGTGACAGTGAAAATATTAGATGAATGATTAAATACAGGTATTTACATGCAATGGAGAACGGAATGCTAAAGAACGGAGTGTCCTAACATTAGGCTGCCTCCAGCTAAAAAAATAGGATTGAATAGAGATTTTCCATTAGGAATATTCGTGTTAAAGTGTACGAAAACAAAATTGCGATTAATCCTCTATAAATCACGTAAAATAAATTGATATAATTAAATTAAAATATATTTACCTCAATAATATTTACAGTAGAATTAATATGTTTAGCACCAGAGCAGGCGTAGATAGATGTGGCTGTTACCGTCGACACGGTCCACACCGGTTACCAAGTTTGTCACAATGCTATTTAAAAATGTTATTAAAGATTTCTTACCTTCGTATTTCTGATTAATATTTGTACTAACAATATAAACCATAGCGTTCGTTTGGTAGAACGCACTAAGCTCAGGAACTAGTGTTTCAATTGAAAATAAATATTTTATGTTAAATATTTAAATGTCTCATTGAGAGAGACATGAACGCCTGCAACGTTTCCGCTCAAGATGGGTCCAGTTGAGCTAAGTGGAGACAAAACAGGAGGAAAGCAGACCCCACCATTAGATGGGACGAATATTGCACAGAAGAGAGAGAGAGAGTCCATCTATCGAGACTGACCATAGGCTATAGGCATATTATTTTGTTATATAACACACCTGTTTCTTTTTATATATTTTTATCCAATATAATTAAAATAATTTGAGTTTCCAGTTAAAAATGTAGTATATATCTCGTTCAGACTGAGAATGATACACACGCTTTTACCGTCGCGTCGCCGCTGGCACCTGTTGTCGAGTTCTTAAAGTAGGTTTGATACGTTTATTTTCAAAGTGCGTGCTGAATTAAAAATATAAGATATAGCAATATATTATTTATATGTTATACAATCCGTTGATATATTAGGTCGTTAATGGCATATAAAAACAAGTTGTGGGTTCTTGGTTCAATCTCATCCAGTGCAATCTTTATTTATTAATAAAGATTGCACTGGATGAGATCGATGATGATCTTTATTTACTTAGTATTAATTTGTCTATTTCTTTCTTCAGACAATGCTTACCTATTAAGTGGCGGAACTCAACGCCGCTTTTGGTATTACTAGAGCGGATGAATCAAAAGTTCCATTCACCTGGGATCGAACCTGCTACTTCAGTCATAACGCGCCGCGATGACTTCACAATAGTTTATTATCGCATTCTTTTAAATAACATAAAAGATGAAAGACAGTTATAAATTAAGGTTAAAATTTAACTGGCAATTTTAAACTCGATTAAATTTAACACACTAATCGTGAGTAAAACGTAAAATTTCTCTTTCCAGGTATCTTTGTAATGGCTCGTGACGTTTCGTCGTATTGGGGCGTGAAATGCTTATAGCGTTTACAGACGAAATTAGTTTAGACGCTGTTTTCTATGGAACGTTGGAAAAAGATCAAAATCTATTATTTAGATGGCTGCGGTTTTGAATTCCACTTGGATATTTATTTATACTAATAATAATAGGTAATACTAATTAAAATAATATATAGGTAGGTACTCACATGAAATGAAATTGTCATAAATCTTTTATTCCTGCTCACTACGCATGATACCTTAAGAACTAAATGAACAAAATTATAGAAAAAATACTATATATAATAAAAAAGCAGCTTCAAGCTTTTACATGTATCGCAGAGTGCGCAGAGGAAACCTAGTTTTAAGATGCACTATCTCGACTATTCACCCAGATGTCCAAAAATAGCGAGTTCTGCCACTCGACAGTGACAGAATTCTACACCCAATGTCTCGAAAACTGCAAACAACAACAACTAATCGTCATTCGCAACATTTTTGAAAGATTTAGTTTTTTCTCGTTTCCAGGGAAATTTCAATAAATTCTCTCTCTCTCTCTTAGCAAGACAAATTTCAAATTTCTCCAGTACTCCAGTAGTTTTGTTTTTATATTGACTATTATAATATGTATCTATTTAAAACGGAAATACCACAAAACGTGTGTAAGCTCCTTTCACCGTTTATAATTAATACAACGTCATCACTCTAATGAACTAGAGGCCGATGCAAGCTGTAACGCATGCTTGGGAGATTAGCTTCGGTGTTTAGTACACTAATAAGTTTATTGCGGATTATACTCTCTCGTATGGTTCTCTCTAAAGAGGGATAATATATGAACTATGAACGAAACGGTTTTGGGTTCAATTTCTACAATGATAGAATGATTTATTTTCATTTCCTTATTCTGGTCCAAAATAGAAAACGACCCGTAATATTTTGAAAATTAAGCAAAAAATGGAGAATAGAGAGTTTTTTACACTAGGTTACTCCTACCTAGTATTACAACATTCAGTCAAATAAATAAACTACGCCACAAAAGCGTTACCATTTTATTATTCAAGTAACTCTGAAACCAAATAAGAGCAAGAATCCAACCAAAATCCATATAATATAAAATACAATTTATATCAAATATGCGATCAAATCAGAAGAGGAAGGTGGGCCAAAGTGGTCAATCCAATAAAAGTAATAAAAAAGGAGCGGCGCGATGGCCGGGCGACATGTGGTAGCACTTGCATTTTTTTAAAATAAAATTAGCATACGTTTAGGGACCGTCACGACGGAGCCATTTTTGGACAATATAAAGCTATAAACTCGGGAAGGTATTCAGGAATGAAGCAACAAATGTCTTTAATTAAATTACCTTTTTTTCATATTATACTATGTATGTTTAGACCTAAAGGTTTACTTTGTTTTTTTTAGAAATTATGTAATATAATATCTAGAAAATTTCAATTTCATGTAAAGTAAAATTTTATGTAAATATTCTTACCTGCTGTTTTATTATAAAAAAAACAGCTTCATGCTGTATCCAGGTAATAAAAAATGAACTATGTCTCACAAATAAAACGTCTGTACAAGAAATTGTCAACTTATATATCTGTCAACAAAAACTATAACGCAATAATAATAAACTAGAATCTTATATTTCAAGTTTATCTAACCATCCAATTAAGAAAGAGAGGCGATGATCAAAAGATGTCTCCGTTGATGTGAACCCGCACACACTGCTATTATATCCGAGCCCACCTAACTAATCACCGAATTAAAATGCCCTTTCACTACTCTGTGAAAGAGCCGCCCTTCTGTTCACACGTCTGTCAGTGTACCATTACACTTTAAAACAAAACCATTACATCAGAAGGAAACATACTTAACTTAGAGGCAGCCACGAATTTGAACTTTACACAATTGTAATAAGACCCTCTTAACCCAAGTCTACCCACGTCTCCCACGGCTCTGTCTATTTACGCATGTTTCGCTACCAAGTGTTTGTTTTTGTAAGTCTTTATTATTTTGTTCGTTTATAAAAATTTACCAGATGACGGTTTATGGTTCATCGCGTTTGGAAATACCTGATGGGTTATCCATTTTGCTTCTGGAAATTGGGATTTCTATGATTATTACTAGGTTATTGGTATTATAAATGATTTTAAATTTTACATATAAGAGATGATTGTGGTGTATGGAAATGGCACCTGACTGAAACGTAATATGCCATTCGATATGCAATGTATAATATTGTAGGTTCAATCGTTATTTCGGGGTTAGTTATATATAAATTATTTTCGTTTCCCCACTTTCTTTGGAAGACAAAACACAAATGTCTCGAAAATGGGGCAAAATGTGGAATCTTATCCCTAAAATC
Organism: Heliconius numata; assembly: GCA_016802625.1. Classification (NCBI taxonomy): domain Eukaryota; kingdom Metazoa; phylum Arthropoda; class Insecta; order Lepidoptera; family Nymphalidae; genus Heliconius; species Heliconius numata. The sequence goes on from JAEBDU010000018.1 coordinate 124,791, forward strand.
CACAGGCCTACCTTGATGTACGGGAAAGAATAAAATTCTTTTTATATAAAAAATATATTAATCATTCACCATTTTCAGGCATCAGTTATTGTTACTGAAGTTATTACGTTAAGTTATTTACGGTATTTAGTTAAATCAAGACATATTTTCATACAAAATTTCAATTGAGATTAATCATTTACATATTTACAAAATAATTCTGATTTTCTCAACAACTTTCAATATTTATTTCCCCACATTGATATCCAAACTTTCATCACATAATTCGTTTCTCACATTTGCTATATCAATTGCCGTGTTAAGTACGAGTAACAGTCGAGTACGTTCACCTCGAGTTTTTATTATGTTTTTCTTATTAAGAAATATTTTTAATTCGCTGACGGTATACCTACACGTGGCGCCTATACATGTTTTGGCGCTGAAGAAATATTATCTTTGGACACAAAGTTAATTTAGCAGATACTAGCACAGCAGCGTAGCGTATGATTATAAAAGAGATGTTTGTTGGTTCGATTCCCATTCACATAATTGCTTTACTCAGCTCTAGTAACAAGACCAAGCGTGGCGTTGAATTCAGCTACATAACAAGCAAATTGAACGGAGAGCCGGGAACTGAGTGTATTAACTCTAGGTTCCTATTCGAGAAGTAAAAAAATAATTAGTAAATGAATTAACTAAAAAGGAATAAACAGCCACTGAAAAATTGACACAACGCTATAGAGGCCGTCGTAGCAGAGTGAGACAGCGTGAGGTTTTTAATGTCATTATTTAAATTGTTTTTCTGTGCCTGATATATAGAATAGCATTTGACAATTACAATTATATTAAAATTATATATATTACAAAAAGAGTTATTAATGTTTATGAAATAACACCTGGAGTTGTTTTCATAAGTGTTTTATATGAATTTTAATTATTGACATTACCATAAATAATCGCCACCCTTTTTGAATGTTATATTTGAAAGAAATATTATAAATATAAATAATGAACATTTAGATAATTCACATACTGCTTGCTAGCTAATTAAATTTGGCAACTTTTTATTTTTAGTACTTTAGAACCAAAACAGAGGCCTGTGCAAGGGCACAAAGTATGACTGTAAAACAACGTCACTGGTTGTGAGTTCGATCCCCACTCTAGGAAATTACATATTTATTTAAATTTATACTTACATTTCTTTGATCTGGTGTCGCGCTTTGTTAACCAGAACAATCAAATGAAAATATATAAATAGTATAAATATTCCTTTGAGAATGGATCGAACCTGCAACCATCGCGTTTATTCATTACACTTAACAGCCTTATATTAGGCAGATCAATGTAACGAAATTAATAAAACTATTTCCTAAACCCAGATAATAACTTAATTCTGTATAAAGCTAACACTGTATAAATTCTTGCTATTCATATACTATAAGAAATTCAGAACCGGTCAAACAGTTATCCCGGGAAGTTTCCCGGACTTTATGACCCTTATGTCCACGTGACATTATTAAGCAAGGTAAGATTACGGCGCGTCGTAAAACTGACACTACTGACACCCGCTGCAGATGTCAGGGTATCGGGAGACCTTTTATTAGTGCGTCTTATCATATATGGATGAAGGAAATGGGAGAAGAAATGGAAAGTTCTTATTAATATGTGTTATTAAGAGATGGATTTAAACAAACAGTATCACTACACTGTCGCTTATCACGTAATTTCTCCAAAATCGAGCATGGAAAATTGAGTGTGTTATCACTAGATTCATTCTGTCTAACCTGTTATATTTGGAAAAAGGTGTGAAATTTGAAGCAAAACACGTAAAACTAAAAAAATGGTCCTATTAAATTACGAATACCCCCAAATATTATTTGTTAGCTTAGGACTCTACCTTGATGTAATATGTTATATACATAATACTAGTGGACCCGTACGCGGCTACGCCCGCTTGAATTAGACGAATATTTATTAAATATATTTATGAAATTATTTTCAGTCTTCAATAGAGAGATGCGTTAAGCAAGCTCATTTTGGGTGACGTTTTCTAACAAAAAACTTTGGAAATTGTTGCTTAGCAACGACGGAATAAATTGCATGTCAAATTAATAAGTATTATAATATATTGGTATATATCGAAAATATTACAAATATGAGAAAAAAAGTATCCTATGTTCATCCCGAGACCCTCAAGTATCTCTACATGAGTATTTTATTACAATTAAATTAGCGGTTTGGGCCTGATTGCGTAAAAGACAGACAGACAGACAGACAGAGTTACTTTCGAATTTATAATATATATTATATGTATACTTTTTAAAGCACCAGGCGGGGCGGGTTGACTTCGAATAATAAATGCGACGCGGTGAGCCGAATCATATAAAATATATAAAAGTTTGACCGCCGGCGGACACTTACGACACCACCTAGCTTTATGGGCTTACATGCGGTTGTTTATGGTGGCTACTTTTAATTATATTTAAATTTAATGTTCGTTTGTGTGTTTGATTTGAGGGAAGTTGTAAAATGATAAATTTTAGTTTTTACGAAGGTAGAGTCATTAGTATAGGTTTTTTTCTTATTTATAAGCTTTATTACGCATGTAGTAGAGTAGGCAGAGAGATTCTGGTATAATAAAATGTCAAATGTAAAAAAATATTTTGGGTTATGGTAGCTGATTGAACCATGGCTGTTCGCTGCAGAACTGTGTCATGAAACTGTGATAGCTTTATGTTCATTTGAGGATTCAAAAGTGCTTGCAAAAGCCGATTCTTATAAAACACCCTCGAGTGGGAATTGAATCCAATACTCTTTATGTGATATGTTAAAATATTCCATGTACCAATGTAGAAACATATAAAACATCTTCAAAATTTTGATAAAAAATAATGTTTTTTGCAACTTTATTCCATTTTTTAAAAATATATCCTTATCTGGTCGCATTAATGATTTTTTTATCAAATATACAAATTTTACCACAAAAAATTCAAACGCATATAAACCAAGCGCCCTTGTAGCAATATTATATCAAGAAGTGTCCACGTAGCAACGTGTTTGTGTGAAAAATATTCGTATACCCACCCTCCACCCTGTGGAAGGAGGGGGGCGGTGATCGCTCCAAGATGGTCGACACTTGAAATTATATGCTTGTGCTTGCCCTATGTATAATATATATGTATGTAGGTTTATATCGAGCATGTCTAACAATGATATTTAAGGTAAAAAAAAGATATTTATCCTCAATACGTTAAAAAGTAATATTTTTTTGTAGGTATTATGTACGAGTATGTGTAAGGCAGAGAGTTCTCAAACATTACATGGTTTCCTAATATTATGCTTCAATGTGGTGTAGGGAACGGAAGTGTCTCAATGGGAACGAAATGCCTTAAAACTAGCTTGCCAAGTTCCTTCTGCTTTCAGTACAAGAGTACAGTGTAAAGCTAAAAAAATATTCAATGTCAATCAAGCCAGGTCTGAATAATATATTGAAAATTAACATTTATTTTATTTACAGTTCTATTGAGAATAATGTTTCATATAAAAAAAATACTTAAAAAACAAACACCATAACTTACAAAACTTCCCTACTAAAAATAAAAACACAAAATTTTTCTTACTCTACAATTGAACTTAAATGTAAAAGAAACTCTACCTTACCCCAATATTCCCCAATATACCCCTATATTCATATACAGTACACCCATCTTAACGAAGAAGAACATACAAACGAAATAATCCTCACATCGATGGGATAACATCTGAAATATGATAATGCCCACGGCGTAAGGTGACGTCCGAGCGGAACCGGACGGAGGGCGCCTCGTGTCTTAATTTCCGGTCAGATTCTGCGATATACCGAGGCTTAATGCCGGTATCAGGTTGACTGAGTCGTGATTTACAGATAAGTTACTTTTTTCTGGAAATCTTAATAAAATTGTAAGAATTTTGTGTATATTTCCCTGAATGAATTAGGTATTTTACGTTTATTTGAGTTAATACAAAAGTTATTAATATTATGTATTAGCATAGAGCTATACCAGTCTTTGTTATTTTTTCTCAGATTTTGTGGTATGATTTTTTTTGCTGTACGTTGCAGCCTGTTTGTAGCAGGGTAGACAGAAAGAACCTACTGGTAAAATACTTCGTGCCCCACTTTTCGAGATATTGTGGATTGAGTGGACTTTCAGCTGCGGTTCACAACCATTGCATTTACTACCCTACTGCTAAATAAAGTTTTTCTATATTTTAAAATATAAATTCCAATAAGCTTCTACGATTTTTCTTAATCAAACTTGTCGTACGTACTCGTCAGACAATTAGATGTATTAAACGCTAAAAGTAAATAATAAATCCATAGTAAAATATCCATTTTACAATCAAATGAATATGAATTATGTTATTTACCTTAAAATTTGGTTAAACGAAATATTTATTAACAATATCGTCATAAAAATAATCATATACGAGTATTCACTTCAGCTCTGAAAGAAAGCACTTAGCCATAAATTATAGCTTCCATACAAAACAGTACAAAAGCTACAATACCACTATTATGAGGCAAAATAACAAAAAAAATCTCATAGGTATATACATTAATATGGTCATTCTGGTCGTACATCAAACCTGGGCCCATTCGGGGTCGCTATGAAAAACTAACTGAAAACTAACTTTGACTATTACCGCTTCATTGCCATTTCGCCTCTACTTATATGAAAGCTCTAATAAAAGTTTATTTCATTTACAAATACATTGCTTCTATATAATGTAATGAGAAATTATTGAATGTAAGGAAATCTGCAATGTATGAAGATGTCAGTGGTTTGTATTTTTGTAGAGTTCATATAGTGAATGATGAAACTTTTTTCAATAGATAGCGGTCAAATATTGAAGATATATATTTATTTGTTTGAAAACAAGGTTGTACAATGTATGATTTTAGTTTCTCAGCTGCATTTTATATTATTACGAAATAGCTTGGTACTGTTATTTTTATTATAATAAATATTTTTTTGAACGTATGGCTTAGTGGTCAGAGCGCTGGACGATTTCCAAAAGGCGCGGGTTCAATTCCTCCTATGTAAAAAAATTTATACGTTATCTAAATAAGAGTTAGACTTTAATTTCATTTTTTTTTCTTATCGTTATTATTCATATTACTTAAATAAGTATATGGAGGAATAAAGTGATCAATCTCTCTCTCATAAATTAATTTCTACCTGCAAAATGGGCAAAAAGCAAAAAATAAACCAAATACAATAGATATCTCAAAGGAATGTAGAGTGAACCTATTATACGAAGACCGATACATTGTCGCCACACCTAGATTTTCTAAATTGGTCGAACCACAGAGTAATTACTTGCACTACTAGTACTGCATTTTAAAATGCATTGCAAAATATACCTTATAGTACAGTCGTAAGATTCAAAGTCATTTGAAGGTGAACGGTGGTAGAGTTCTTTGGGAACTAAGGGACAATTGCTTCGCGGATGGCAACCGGACACCGGGATATGAAAGCGACAATAAAAGGTGGACCTGTCTCGTTGATTGGTACAGTCGTGGAGTTAAGGCTTATGTTATATTAATTTTTTTTGGGATTTTCTCGTGAAATCTATTGGGTTATATTCGAAGAATAACTTTTAAAATATAATTCTTTTATTTTAAGGGTTCCGTACCTCAAAAGAAAAAAAGCGCAATCCTTATAGGATCACTGTGTTCTTTCACCATCTGTCAGATTTCCACTATAATCATGTAATAGGTACAAGACCATCAATGGGCGATTCGACTCACACTTGACTAGTTTTATTTTTAAGCACAAAGAATCAATTTTCGTCAATTTACATGCAAGCCATTTCATATCAATATATTAAAACGAATTAAAATTTTAGAAAATCTAAATAAATTTTTTGAATGGGAATCGAACCAACAACTGTCGCGTATAATCAGATAGGTCCATCGCCGTCCAAACACTCATCTCTCCGTCCTACTGGGCCACGACTGCCTCAATGTTTATTATATACCCAGTATAGAGCATTGACGCTCATTGATAATCGAACTCACGTATATCACATATTCGTCAAATCAACAATTAATCAAATCCAAATATACCAACCTACAGATATAAAATCAGCTTCACGCTGTATCCCGCACACAGCAGGGTAGGCTAAGGGAATCTAATGTTAAGACAGACTTTCTATCGAATTTTGGAGGCATTGCGTGCTGAGTGGCAGAACTCAACGCCGCGCTTTGCCTCGACAACAGAGCGAAGAAATGGAAATATAAACGTAAATAAATATTTCACTTCCTCGAGTGGGGATCGAACCCACAACCTTCGCGTTACAGACATATATTGTACCTATATATAATATATAACCTAGATAAGCCATATTATCATGCAGAAGCGGTCACAGACCTGGCGGCGGATGTGGCCAATTGTACTGCAATAAAGGTGCGTTTACCTCCGACCTGCCTTGAACTTCGAGGGCAATGACTCTTACTATGGGATTACGATGATTAACCTGTCTGGGGAACTAATCAACTCAGTTTTAAAAGCATGGTGGGTGATAATCTATAATACTTTCTTGGTTATTTAGAGAGGAAAGTTAATTTGCGATTTTTCGTTTGATTGCAATACGAGAAAATGAAACATTTTCGTTTTCTCATTCTAGTAACGAGGCAAAGCGCGACGTTGAGTTTCGCCACCTAACATTCAATGTCTCCAGAAGTCGGTGAAAAGTGGGGAACGAAAGTATCTTAATGGGAACGAAGTGTCTTAATACTAGGTTCCCACTGCCTATCCTGCTATGTGCGGGATATAATGAGAAGTTATAAAAAATCTTGGTTATTTGAAAAGGAAATTTAATTTACAGTATGTTTATAGCGCAGTAGAAGAATGTAGGACTTTTAATTCAACGGTTGTTTGACGGTGGGTTTGATTTCCACTCGTTACACTTCCTCGCTCTGCTAATAAGAGAAACGTGGCGTTGAGTTCTGCTACTCAACACAAGGCAATGTCTTGACAATTGGGCGGAAAATATTGAATTCAGTGAATTAGCGTGTTACCTCTGCAAACCCATATGTGCGGGATACAGCGTGAAGCCAAAAATCATATACAACTACAGATTATATACGAAAGTAAGCCTTACATCAAACTCATTGCCATATCATTTAACAATAATGTTATATAAACTCTACTCCTAGAAGTGAATTTAAAGGTGAATGTACAATTGTATTTTAAAATTGACATTAATACACATTTAATGTCTGTTTGTCTGTCTTATTTATGAAACAAATAGCTTCACGATTTTTCTCGTGTAGCTGGATAGGCAAAGGGAACCTGTTAGTGAAACACTCCGTTTCCTATGCACCGCCCAATTATTCGTTGTGTATTGATTGGCGTAACTCAACGCCCTTTTTTTGTGTACTAGAGCAGATACAGCTCTTACATTTAAATCGTTTATGACATTTGAATATTTTATTAGAAAGTATCTGTTAGCAACGAAAAGTTACTGAAACATTATTAAGGAATTTTTGTAGAAATTTTTTTACATAAACTGACTTAACTTTAGATAATTATTAAAAAAAATATCGACATTGAAATATGGCGAAAAAGTGTGCAAAGAATATTAATCATTATTATCATTCTTACAATTAGAAAAAAAAACTGAAACTCGTATAATGTAAAGTGATCTTAGTTCACGCATACGAGTACACCATACAATACCAACAAACCGTTATCTCAGTAGCTCGATTGTCAGCAATTGTCGGCAATCATCGTCAATTTACTGCCGCCCCCGTCCCACCTTCCCTGCTTTCACTTCTCACCGGTACAGGCACGTAGACAAGTGAACAAATACTAAAATATAGATTTTTTTAGTTTTTTCGTTCAGACACTCCGTTCTCCACGCAAAGGCTAAATTTCTCGGCTTTTCGGCTAATACTAAATTATATATGCCTACCTAGCCAATTGCTGTAAATATATTAAGAAATTAAAATATATATATATATATGCAACTAATCAAGCAAATTTTCATTAAAAACTAAAAAAAAACTCAAATTTACATATAATATACATATAGTGATCAAGCTACCATCTCATTGAACATGTGCGTCGAATAAAAATACGTTAAGAAAACAAATAACGCCGGCAACTATGTTTACATGTGGCGAATTAGGTCTGCAATTATAACTGGAGGTGATTTTGTGTAAGATTGTCTATGGTTCCGTACAATTTTAATAATATAAGGTTATTAATTTTATGTTATCTTTTAGAGGTAAAGAAAAGAATAAAAAAAAAAGATTAAAGAAAATGTTTATTCCAGTTTTTTATTAGTTGCACGCTTTATCCCGCATAGTAGAAAGAGAGAACCAAACATCCGACAACTTGGTATTATGAGTTGAATGGTGAAACTCTACTCTTAGTAGAGCGGCGAAATGAAAATGTACGGGGATTGAACCTATGATCATCGAGTTTACAGTCCAATATTATTCCAAACCCGTTGTTAAGAAAACATATCCAAACTTCTAAGCCTATATAAGTTGATATTTTTTCCTTCATGACAAAACTGAGCCCCGTCTCACAACGCTTAGATATAGACTGTGCCTAATGGCTTGAATCCATCATGATTTGAAAATTCAAATTTCCAACTTACTCAATTATTCGCTGCTATCCTATTTCAAGACATTGCCCGGCGTTCCGCCGCTTAATGTCTTGTCAGAGCTGAAAAATCAAAATAATTCATTCTCCCGAGTTCTTATAAAACTTAAATTATTAAAATTGGATACTCTATGTACCATTTATGATACGAGTAAATTAACTATAACTATCAACTCGCGGATCCCTAAAAGAATAGCAACTTGTCTATAAATCAAGATATTTGTGTTCTACCTAAATATTTATGCTAACGTGAACGTTACCTAATATTTATTTCTCCGTATTATTATTATTAGTGAACGTATGTGATTATAACATAGAAATGTTAGAGAAACAAGCCTTTGCTCTTTATGCTCGTGGTGCTGGAGAACAGTGCCCGACGCAACGTTGTGGGTTCGAACCCCATTCGGGGAATTCGTTATAAGTTAAATTATTTTTATTTCCTTGGAGTGAGATAGAAAGACAAAGTGACTGATCACTTAGTAGAAAATGTTCGAGGGATTTAACGAGGGTTCCCTCTGCCTTCTTTGCTATGAGAAAAGTCAAGACGCTTCTTGAAAATTTTGTTTCCTTATATGAAGTAATACAACATAAAAAAATATTATTCAATTTGTTTACGTAGAAATAAAAAAAAAGTATTTTACTGCACTCTTATATTCCTTAACCTAAATTTTCGATTTCTAAATTTAGTAATTTCGTATGTGTTGTCTGTTTCATATTTATAAATTAATTTAAATTTAAGAACGTATTTACTCTACACTATTGCATTCAGCATTCACACCTAAATACCATCAAGATTTTGATGAAATTCACAAAACACATCTATTGCAATATAGACGCTATTAATATAAAATTAAGATGTAAATTTGTCTGTTTGTACCCTGTTTTGGGGATAAATCAACGTATTAAAGCCTATTGTCCGAGAAAGGTATGTTTTATTCGCACTGTAGCACCTTTCATCTGATGCTTTGTCAAAGATTATTTAATATTTTAGATATTGCTTATAATATTTATTATCATTGTGTAGGATAAACTATATAAACGAACACAGCTTGGCCCGAATGGGTAAATGAAAGTCAGTTCAGTTCTTAATTTATGGCGCTTCGAGCGTGCCAGTTGAGCACCAATCACTTCGCCAATGTCACGTTTTATGGAGAACACACAAAGGAGATTGTACGGTAAAAAAAGAGATTATATTACACAATAGGAGACTTCATGTCAAAAAGAGATCCAGTTAAAGTACTGCCTTCACCTATAAAATAAAAAAAAGTCACTAAGGAAAGTCAGTAAGGATTGTATATGACAGGTGCCCTAGGTAACTCTCAGAGGACCACAGATACAGTGACTTATATCGAAATACTTTAGGTGATATAATACAAAAGCTATAGTTTGTACTTTCCTCGATAAATGTGCTATCTTATACGTAAGGAAATTTTTCTATTGAAAAAGATTTTTTTCTTTAAATATTGTTCTCTAATTTTTAGTTAATAATAATTTAATAGAACAAACATGACACAATTGTTATTTTAATATTTTTTTATGCTTTTTTGGACAATTTACTTTATTTTTGTATTATTATTCACACAGTTGTTATACATCTTTTACATTCACATATATCCCGTATATATTTAATAGGATAGGCAGAGGGAACCTAATATTAAGACACTCCGTGTCCAATTTTCCACCTAATTTACGAAATATTTCATATTGAGTAGCGATAATTCATTTCTACAAACGGAAATCGAACCCATAACTGTGTGTCGCTGCACCACGATAACCTCAACAAAAATCACATTACATTCAAATATCCCAAATTAATTATTATTTATTTATTTTTAAATTTCCCCCAAAAACATCCCTTCATCCCCAATACATCCCCACATTTAATAATCTTTGTCCACCCCCAACAAAGACTTGGTTGTTTCGACCACCGGCACCGGCGTATTGTCCGTGCCGTCCATTGTTATTCTGACAATCGCCGTCACACCGCCGCGCCACCGTAGCTATGTGGTTCAAATCCAGAATTCAATATTTTGGAAATGATATGAATTTGAAAGTATTTTTATTATAGCTTCACTCGTAGAAGACGCCTAGTGTTAAGACACTACGTTCTCTAATTGCTACCCAATTTTACAGACATTGTGTGTTGAGTGTAGAGCGAAGTAAAGGTAATAATTAGCTTCCTCAAGTGATAATAGAACCCACAGACGTCACGTTTCCAAATGCTGTATCAATGTGGTACGACAAGCTCAAATGATGATAGCCTTAGATGTGGCCGACTGTAAACACGACAGGTTGTGGGTTTGATTTCCACTCGAAGAAATAAAATATATAATATTTTCATTTACCTTGCTCTGGAACCGAGACAAAATGCGGCGTTGAGTTCCACCACTCAACACACAATTACTTAAGAATTTGGCGGATTACTTGATTGAAAACAGACTTCCGTTTCCATCTTCATATGAATGCAGTATTTGAAAACTAGGTTCCCAGGTTCCCTCTGCCTAGTGAAGCTCACAGACAACGCTAACACTTCTATAATATAATTTACTCTGTCTTCTCCCACATTTGATTCGGGATGATGCCCATTGAGCAGGGATTCCACGTTATTGTTGTCTGACTTTTATTTTGATTCTTGTATTGGGTGAGGTGAGGTCAGTCTTGTAAATTACCTTTCCTTTAATATTAAATGTATTATTTTTATATATTTTTAGCTTTATCTTTTTCTTTTAGGTTTAGCTTAATTTTTTGTTATGAAAACCAACACCACGGCTTGTGCAACCAGACCCAGGAAACATCTAAGCCTAATAGACAAACATTATATCTTAATAGTGGCCAACCAAATTACAGTTTTCGTGAATTATATCTTTTTTTTCCCATGTTCGTAGTAATCTTTATAAATCCTATCTATACTTCTCTTCTAATATCTATCTTAATAAGATATAGATTCGAATAAGAAGAATATAAAATTTCCTGAAAAAAAAATTTCAATATACTACTATTTTTGAACAAAACTTACTTCTTTTTAAGTAATAGATAATTATGTGAATGTATGCGGAAAGACTATAATTTTAAAATTTCGATTACGTCTCCTGCAATATTCCACAAAGAATGCAAATACGTCATTGTTGCACCAAACCAACGATTTCTCGATAATGACATCAAGGGATGAATTTTGCAATACAACTTTGGTGTCCAAAAAAAGTAGAAAAAAAAGAGTATATAGCAAGGAATAGACGGAAATAGCCAAGCGCGTGTCTCGGTGGCGGTCTTCCTGCATTACTTTCATGAATATATTAAACTATAAACTCTCTTGTCACTTTAAACAAGGTTTAGTGTGACAGATCGTGGTGGTGGTAAAGCTGAGTGTATACTTGATGATTGGGAGATTTTGAGTATGAGGTCATTTGTGCCTCTAACAGCCTCTAGCGTGTGACTATAAACGCGACTGGTTATGGGTTCCCATTCGCGCGATACCCATTCGAAGAAATAAAATATTTAATATTTTCATTTGTTGAAGTAGTCGTGACGCAGGGGCTCAAGGTTTTTTTCGCTCGGGTATCAAAGCAAAAAGCCCGGCTTTGGGTTCTGCCACTCAAAACTAGAAGAGAAACTTTAGTGTTAAGACACTCCCTCCTCCGTTTTCCGTGTTGGATGCGGAAGTCAAATTCACGCTTTGTCTTAATAACAGAACAAGGAAATGAGAATAATTCACAACCCACTCCCATCACTCTTCCTCAACTTATGGGAATCAAACTCACAACCATCACGTTCACATTCAGACGACCCGAACATGTGCCTAATTGTAAACCCGACTTATACTTGTAGTCAGTGCCTAATCTCTCTTAGAATCCACCTGGCAAAGACTTAACGTACAATTTATAACATAATAAAGTAGCTTTGCAATCAAATTCTTCTTACAAACTAATAAAGCCCAGGTCTACGCTGCTCTGATGAAAGGGACCGACTTACCGTGAGTTGTCTATTAGCGTGCTTATTTATAGTTCTATTCTAGCACTTTTTTTTAGTCAGCTTCACGCTGTATCCCGCACTCAAACTTAGTAGGCAGAGGGAACCTAGTATTAGAACGCTCCGGTCCCCTTTTTCTTATGAAATTTAAGTATGAAATTTTTTATGTGAAGAATATTATTACAATGTTTTTTTTTACCTTCACGCAGTATCTGTCATACAGCTCGGAGAGCAGAGCAAACCTAGAGTTAAGACATTTCGTCCCTTAAACACTCACCAATTTCCCAAACATTGCATGTTGAATGGTGCTTAACCTTTAACTATGGACGTGATTTTTTTATAACATACATATGGACGTCGGGTCTGACAGACCCAGGCCCCGTTTAGAAAGTTAAATACTCACGTGTTTTGAACCCAGAGACACAACCACTGCTATCTACATTCATTTTAGCACTAATACGAAAGGTACTGAGAGACTCAGTGGCGTAGGTCACCGAGAAGTGGCCGATTTGTAAAATTCGTAGAACTGTCTGGTCTGTCAGACCCGACGTCCATACTTAAAGGTTAACACCGCGCTTTGTCTTCTTTGTATAGTGAAGAACTAATAATTTATCCTTCCGAATGGGAATCGAACCACAACTCGTCTAGGTTTGTATTTAGATTGAATGAAGGAAAACGTGCTCAGCTGGTTTGAAAGAAATGGCAAAATTCATTATGATGGAAAAGTGAGTGGTAGGAGAGCTAGGGGGAGATCTCGGCTGACCTTCAAAAACACAGAGTCAAAGGTACTGGAGGAAGGTCACGTAAAAAGCCTGAGGACCCCCTGGAGGGCATGTATGAAGAGGTTGATGATAGTTGACGAGACGAAAGAGATTTGTAGAAACCGTAGGTTGGCGCTATGTATATAAATATGCAAAAATCATTTTTAATTTTTAATTTTTATTTTATTTTGACACTCACACACACAAAGTAGGAATCGAACCCGCAACCGTCGCACTTACAGCCAGAACCACGACACAATAACACACTTTATTAATAATCCACACCCACCCAGCTCATAAAACATTTAACTTGAAATATAAAGTCAAAATGACAATTTTACTATCCATATCATGAGACATCACTCATAGTGTCGGCAATAAGAGGTGTATCTACATTAGAGCACCTCCAGCGCTCGCGACATAGTCGCCAAAATAAACAATCGCTGTCAGACACCGCCTTTGATCTCAGCTGAACGATGTATGGCTAATTTTAGATGTATAGTGTTTGGTTGTAGATTATTTCTAGATCTAGGCTTAATGTGATTAAAAATATTGTTTAAGTTACCTACATTATGTTATTAAAAGCAACTTATGTATACGAGTATACTAGTGGACCCGAACGCGGCTACGCCCGCTTGAACTATACGAATATTCATTAAATTATTTTCAGTTTTCAATAGAGAGATGCGTTAAACAAGCTTATTTTGGGTGACGTTTTCTAACAACAAACTTTGCAAATCGTTGCTTAGCAACGACGGTTGTTACTAACATAGCGGAATAAATTGCATGTCAAATTAATAAGTATTTTAATATATTGGTATATATCGAAAATATTACAAATATAAGAAAAAAGTATCCTATGTTCATCTCGAGACCCTCAAGTATCTCTATATGAGTATTTTATCACAATTAAATTAGCGGTTTGGCCCTGATTGCGTAAAAGACAGACAGAAAAAGTTATAGAATATAACTAAAATATATATAGAAGTGTACTTACTAATATAAAGTAGGTGCTATAAGTATTTTCAACTTTACCATCTCTAAAGGAGATCTAGTGCTTGCGAGTTGAGTTTCAAAATAGAATAATTACTTCATTTTAAGTAATATATCTTAATATTTACTACTTGTACTCTGTTTGAATGATTTGTGAGAACTCCACGTGCAGTTTACCTTTATGGGCTACTAGGCTTTAACTGCGCTTTCGTCTTCCTAATCAAATGAAATGAAAATAACTAAGGCTTGTAATTATAAACCGCTCTCAACTCAGAGATAGATCTTGAGATGCAGTTTTCGTTCATAAATTATCATTTTCAAGAACAAAAATGACATCTCAAGATCGATCTTAAAGAGCGGTTTACAAATAGGAGAGTCATGTATATAGCCTTTATAAAATGTATAAAGTTTAACTTAGCGGTATTTGAACCCGCGCTTCTTCAAGCTCATCAAGCTACTAAGCCTTGCCACATACATGTAAGTTTAAATTTTAAGCATGTTGCAAGGCCCAATTTTAGTGGTCTGGTGTCGAGACAAAGCGTGGCATTGAGTTCTGCAACTCAACATGCAATGCCTCCCGAATTCGGCAGAAAATAGGGATCGTGGTGTCCTAACACTAGGTCCCCTCTGTTTTCCCTGCTGTGTGCGGGATAAAGCGTGAAGCTGTTTTTTTTTTCATAAAAAAATAGCTCGACAAACGTTCACTTTCATACCAAATTAAATCCAAAATTAAACCATTAAATCTCCATAGGTGTGAGATCCTTGCGTAAATCAAGTGTTTTGTCGCGTGCACGGTGTTAGACAGAAGTGATATATGTATTCAATGGGTAATTGTCTATGCTGAGAGACTGACGAACGATTTAGTGCTAGTGTATAAATATTTGTATATATATATAATACACTTAAATTGTAGATCTGTCTTTACGTCTGTTAGGCTAGTTAAACAACTATGTTTAGTTGTTTATTTGACTGATTTTTCTATACATTTTAATGCATATACCGTTTAACACAGAGCAAGCCGAAAGAATATCATCATATCATCATGATCATCAGCCTGTCCTCGTCCACTGCTGGACATAGGGCTCTCCAATGGCACGCCACGCGAAAGAATGTAGTATTAATAAACTCCATTGTCGATTAAGCCTCATGAACTCAGAGCTGCGTTTTGTCTTCTTACCAGAACCATAAAAATTAAAAGTATTTCATTTTTGTGAGTGAAAATCAAACCCATAACAGTCTCTCTTACAATCAGACACGGCACCACTGAGCCACAAAGGCCTCTAAAATATCTATTATTACAGTATCTATATTTCTTATATTCTAAGTTATAAGTGGCTAACAGGTCATTGCTATATTTGTAGGAATCCATATTACCAAAAATAACCTATGACACCATCTAATTTAGCCATAAATGAATATTTTAAGCATTAAATGAGACGTAGAGCCCGTTTCCGTGCGCGAAGCGGTAATGCTTTTTGCTTCTTCAGTACTGCCACTAAATTAACAGGTGTTTTAAACGTCTCATTTATGTTTGGTTTGGTATATAAGTATCTATATATGAGGTTTTTTTTTTAATTTTTACGCTCTTGTGTCGAGACAACGCGCGGCATTGAGTTCCGCCGCTAGGTTCGATCTACCTTCCTTGCTGTGTGCGGGATACAGCGTGAAGCTAATTGACTTGTATATGAGGCTAAACTTGAGTGATTTGCTAGTAACTTCTGAAGAGTTTCACTATTTGGGCCCTGGTTTCATCATCAGACCTGTTCAATTATGTTCTATGTATGTTTGTTATACGTTATATATTTGATTTTAAGCACGACAGTTGCTGGTTCGAATCAGACGAGGTGAACCATTTTTTTTTCATTTCCTCGCTCGTTTGCTAAATATCTCTAAAATTAAAAGGTAAAAGGTGAACGGAGTGCCATAGCACTAGGTTCCCTCTGCCAACCCTGCATATAGCAACGAGATCAAACGAAAAGCTAAAAGAAAAGAGAAATTATACATCTAGTGCCTACACCTGCCCTAAATATCGTCGGAGTTGGCAAGAAACTGAAAAAGAAAAATATATGAAAAAATATTTGCTTTTTTCGTATACATAATAAACTAATCACGCATAACTAATAGGTACATTCTTCAAGACAGAGATGAATTCTTTATTTACGAACAAACTGACAAGCAAATATAAACGTTTTATATATAAAAGTTTGTTTTAGCTCACGAAGAAATTTATCATTGAGTAAGTTTGAAAATATAATATATTATTTTTTACTATTATTAATGTATATAATCGATTCATGCAGTCAATCAGAGAAATATAAATAATCAACAATTTTTTACCATTTCTTCACTTGGTTAACTAAGCTCGGCGTTTAGTTCCGCCATTCAATACCGCTTGAGTGTTTTAGCGTATTTCTAAATATTCTATTATACTTTTGTCCTTACGTTAAGAACTATCAAACTAACCCAAGCTACCGTCCAGCCAAATTAGTTTTCCATTGAACCCTATATAAAATAGCAACGCTTATTTGAGGCTTCGCCCGCTCGGTCAATAAAACTAAGAGTCGTGTACGACCAAATTTAATTGCGAGAGACCATTCTGTCCACAGATATAGTGAATTACATTGAAATGATTAAGGTAATTTATATCCCTATAGTTGTTTGTTCAATTCAAACCAACAGTTCCTGAGATTAACGCGATCAACTAAACCAACAACACCTATCTAATATAAATATAGAAGCATAGATAGATAAATAAACACTACTTGCCAAAGAATTTGCAAAAGAAAAACCTTAGGACACAAGTGTTCCGCACTCGCGTCCATACTTTTTGCTTCTCCACCCAATTAACGCTGGTACCTACATTACCTGCTAATGTATCATGTCAGCCACGTGTTGATTAATTACCCAACATCGTATATGTAATATGTTATTAATAGTTGAGGATATTTATTGGTTGCGTTTGATTAGTATTCATTATTTTATTTTTATAATAAACTAGCGGCCCGCGTGGCTTTGCCTGCGTGAACTGCGTTATTATTAATTTCTGTCTCCATGAGTACCTACATCCTATAAGTGACGTCTATGCAAAATTTGAGACTCCTAGCATTTGTAGTATCGAAGTTTTATACAAACTTCCAACCCCAAAAACAACCCCTTAAAAGTCGAAAATTGCAAATTCCCGTCTTAGCGAGCACCTACGTCCTATAAGTAACTCCTATGCAAAATTTGAGATTCCTAGCACTTGTAGTTTCTGAGATTTCGTGATGAGTGAGTGACCTTTCGATTTTATATATATAGATTAATTAATATTAATTTATCCGTCATAATTGTGGATTCGTTTCCCATTCGTGTCAATGTTTTTTTTTTATTTGTCTCGCTCTGGTACTGCTACAAAGAGCGGTGTTAAGTTCATCTTCACAAAATGAAATGTCTTCGAAATTAGCCAGAAAATCAGCAGCGGAGTGTCTTAATCCAAAATCCCAACAGCGTGAAGGTAGATAAAATACACCTCAAGTAGGTACCAATGTTTTTTTAATACATTCTTTTCTATGCCTTTAAATAGAGATTTAAAAAAAAAATCTCAGTAGTTTTATATTAAGGTAGATTATAGATTTTAGATTACTAAATTTACTTCAAACAGAAATTGAATCCGTTATCGTCGACTCAATAAATCCACTCAGCCCCAATAGAATACCCTTTAACCCCATCTATCTATCTAGATGTATACCTACCTAGGAAACGTAACTATCAATTTGTCACCTGTCACCATGATATTTAATTGCACGTCCTTCACGACACCTTGATTAAACGATTCTCTCTATTTATATTGTAGCCAGTAGTTTAGTAGTTATTTCGTACCAACATACATACATGTTGGTATAAATTAGTTTTAATTCAAATCAAGCTATTTTTAATATTAAAAAAAATGGCAAGTTTGCCAAAATACAATATTAAAAACTGCATTAAAATCGGTTAAGTCATTTCTGAGATAAGCGTGCACAAACGCACAAACAAAAAAAAAACTTAAAAGTCATAGTTTTGGGATTTTCCATATATATACAAATAGCGATCAGTAACAACTTTATTGTTCGTATAGAGAATATAGATATAGATTAAAAAAAAAATTCTAGCAAACTATAAATTGCATTTTTATCAATGCCTCTATTCACATAAACTGTTAACCAAGAGTTACTTTTATTTTAGTATTATTGTTCAGTACATATAATATGAAAGTGGCAGCCGGGCGGGTGTAAATCATATGGGGACGGTCAGTGTGTCATATACATACGAGATACATGTGTACGTATGGACGGCGACGCGAGTGGTAAGGTGTATTTGTGAATTTGTATTTACATTTACGTAAATTTTGTTGTGTTCTTATCACGCTTTATCACGCATACCAGATAATTCGGATTTCGAAAATTCGGCCAATTTTCTGGAAAGTAGTGTGCTGTCTCGACTCTCTGTCAATACTCATTTCCGTCAACGGGAATCGAAAACCAACCGTTACTCCGAAATGATTATTCTTAATTATTATATTAAGAAATTTAATTATTCTTTACTTTTCTCTCCAATTTTGAGTGTTTAAAAGTAGAACTCAACGTGCTTTGTTATACGCAGGAAAATAATTTAAATATAATCATTATTTCTTTGAATGGAGATCGAACTCACTCACTCATGATTACACTGTGACACTGTCGTGACAGTGAAATGAATATTAATAACATTGTAAAAGCAAAAATTGTGTGTGAGACCCAGACTCAAAGAAATATTTTTACTTTTCCATTTTATTAAGGCAAAGTGCAGCGTAGAGTTCCGCCAGTGGTCATACTATATCTTAAATTCAGATAGATAGTGCAAGCCAGAGTATCTTCACACTAGTTCTTACTGCCTATCCTGGTGAAAGTCAATAAAAAAATTAAAAACCTACCTCAAACTCCAGTCGCCCACTGTACCTGCTATAACAAGGAAGTTGTAAGTCAATATGACAAATCGGCCACCATTCGGCTCATCGCGTTCCGTTTTTACAAATATTGTATTCGGATTCGGATTTTACGATTTTGTACAGAATCGAATGTAAATAATATATATAAATGTGTAAAAGTCACAAAAAATAAAGGCTTTAGTAAGTCAATTTTATTTTTTGCTTTATCGCACCTTACAGGTTTAGCAGAGAGCTAGTGTCAAGAAACTCCCAAAACGATGAATTGCTAAATTCAACACCCCAATGGTATGCCCCGGAGTAGGAATTGAATCCACGATTGGTACATTTACGATCAAATGCTGTGATACTTCACCGTGACGACCTCACATTTATTTTGAGATTGCAATACGTATTAAATACTAGCGACCTAAACGCGGCTTCGCCCGCTTAAATTTAATGTTATATTATAGCCAAATTGCTTACATGAGCCTATCTCTCAATCTGATATAATCTAAGTTACTGTATAGTTTTATTTAAATCTGTTCAGTAATTTTTGCTTGAAAGAGGAACAAACGTCCATGTTCACAAATTTTCACATTTATTATACCTGTAGGATAAGTAGGACTACTCACTTGCTTTTTTCGACGCAACAGTTTGCCTAATTAGATGAAAGAAACACTTACATACATAATAAATATAATATTTCCCTTAAGCCTAATAAGAACCTACACCCATCGAGTCTCACACCTGCTACCATAAAAGCGTTTATTCTAAAAATTAAAAATAAACTAATAAAAAAACATTTTATTGACAATTTCTTCTATCTAAATTAGTTCCCTGGGTTTTGTGGAACTGATAAACAAACACATCACATTTATAACGTAGGATTTGAACGGGCGTGTCCAAATGATGATATGAATTCGTTTCCCGGATAATATTTTCCACTTAAAGACTTTAGTTAATGCGAATTTGTGTTCCAGATTTTTTAAACCTCACCTATACTCTATATTATATTAAACAATGTATTATTGATCTTATATTTATGAAAATAGAGTTCATTTTAGTCTTTTTTCATTGTATTCTAATAAAATGCGTCAATATTGTATAGTCTAAGAGCATGTGATTGATTTGAAACCATTTACAACCGTTTTAAAAATTTCTTAACTATGTTATTTAGCTTTATTTGTAAGCCATATATAAAAATAAATGGATTCAAAATTATTTAAGACAGAGCGGCGTTGAGTCTGGCCACTCATTACTTGTGAGGAACGAAGTGTCTTAGCTCTATATTCTCTCTGTCTATCTTTCAATATGCCAGATAGACCATTAAGCGAAAAAAGACTAGCTCTTAGCTAAATATCAAAGTAAACCAACAATATTTACGATAATGAGGTAAACACAAAAACCCATAATCCAAATCGGTGTAATTTACGTACATAATAATAAATCTATTGTTTGGATTTGTATTGTAAGTCTGTGTATAATAATTTTCGGCCGGTATCGACTTGGAGTGTTGCCAGAAGCAGGTTGAAAGTTTTTTGTGTGTTATATTATTACAGAATGCAATGCTATTTTATTTTAAATCTTGTTTATTATTATTGTTGTTTTTAGTTCCATGTTGTATTCCGCATATCGCAGAGTAGGTGGAACCTGGTGTTAAGACACTACATTTTCCACGCACGGGCGGTGAATTTTCAAAATTGCGTTTTGAGTGGCGGAGTTAACTCCAGAGCCACCAAATTTGTTACCAAATTGAAGAAATAAAACATATGTATATCCTAAGTGGGGAAAGGGAGTATAATATATATATAACAGGGTGTTTTAACACTATGTTTTTAAATTCTTCTACCTACTCTGCATCAGCGTGAAGCTCAAAAAATACCCCAAGCGAGAATCAAACCCGCAACCGTACCGTTTAAAATGAACGTTGTGTTGCTACATCACAATGGCTAACCAGAACAATTAATAAAAAAACATTAAAACATTAAGTAAATTGAGTCATAAAGAAATACAATTATCCAATAAAGCACACGTGTGATATTTTTTTAATAACACTTAATTCGCTGTAGGAGGTGCTTGTGCTTGAAATAAACCTATCCAAATGAAAATAGTATGAGACATGTGTCGCTGATATAAATACTAGACAATGACATTTGTGTGGAGCATCCCTATATCCCTCTTATAGCTGTTTAGGTATAGGGAACCTGGGAACCTAGTTACGAAACTCTGTTCCCATTAGGACTCTTACATTGCCTATATTTTACAGGAAGCTGGAGGCATTGTTTTTAGAGAAGAGGAAGTGAAGAATAGAGTAATTTTTTATTGTATTTTTTCTAATTATCATGCAAAAACACCTGTTCAAATATTTTACACTTATAGAAAATTAAAAATTACATACATACCATAAGATAATGTAATAGGTAAGTAAGAAAAAAAATCATCAATTTTCATCGCTTCATCTAAAAACACTTCTGTACCTACCTAAAAAAATATTAACATAACATAAATATAAATTTATACAGCTTTTTACATAAAACCTTACCTCAAACTCTACCTCAATTCACAAAAGACACGTAAAATAAATCGACTAATTCATTAGAGGTAGCTACGGGCCGTCCCCCGGCAGCGCTCGCGATTAACATATAAATGCGATCAGTGTAAGTCGTAAATAAAAACTCAATCGGAACAATATTAAACGGTCTCTTGCTGTTCACCCTCGGGTGTAGAGTAGGGAAGTATAGAGGTTCCAATAATTAAAATTGTAAAAGTAAAAAGTAAAAGTTTAGCTTGCAACTTCGTTTGTGTTTATTATAAAAGGTGAATCCTCGTCTTTACCTGCCCTCTTAAAAATATCAGCAAATTTTGTTTTGGAGGGGCGGAACTCAGCGCTGCGCTTGCACACCGGATACTGGGTACCAGGGCCAGGAAATGAAAATATTAAATATTTCAATCTTCAAGTGGAAATCCAACCCACAAGCTCCAACCTATCGTGTATAGTCGCACGAGGGCATCCTTTATAATAATAATAATAAAAAATAATATTAAAATTATTTTAATGTCTTTCTGTTAGACAACACGTGGCGTAGAGTTCCGCAACTCAACACGCAATATGATAAAAAATAAGTAAACTATATAAAGACTATAAATAACTATAATAAGGTATAAAAAAGATTATTAATAAAAAAATATATAGAAAAAAAAAAAAGTCACTCTAAGTATTCTTTCGCAATATAGGGGTGCTTCATTCCCATGGTAAATGTCATGATTGACATATGTATGTTTACCTTATACTTATTGTTATAATGGGGTGAAGATACTTTTATAAATTACATGACTATGTTGACTATAACAAGACGGTTGAGGGTTCGATTTTCACTCGAGGCATGAGTTACTTTCTACTCCTCGCTCTGGTAAAAAGACATGGAGGCGGCATCGAATACCGCCACTTCATATGCAAAATGTCCGATATTGGACGGAAAATGGGAAACGGACTGTCTTAACATTAGGTTTTCTCTGCCTATCCCACTGTCCGTGTTATAATATGTGGGGTAGATCTTGAAGCTACATAATAGAATTAAGTTTATTTTCACAATGTAGAGCACAGCCCCTGTGGCCTAATGGATAAGGCATCGGCCTCCTAAGCCGGGGATTGTGGGTTCGAGTCCCACCAGGGGTACTTAGCTTACTTACAGCCTCATTTTGTTTTTTATATTTTTTCTTTTTAAATATTTTTTTTCTTTTACTTATTGTCTGAAGTATTTGTTTCTTTTCTTAAAAAACCGAAAGAAAACTGGACTGTATATTTCAGGGTATATTTTTTGCCAGTAAAATTTCTGGGGTGGGCACAGACCATCCGTCTCCGAAGGGGACTTCATCCTATGCCTTTAATTAAGCTGCATAACTCAACACCGCGTTTTTCCTTTTAACCAGCACAAAATAACAAAAATAGTATAATATTAGCTATTAAATACCTATGCACTTAACAAAACTGGTACTAACAAAGACATATTATATTAATATGGCATGGCGGATGCGCCGGCGCATCAATAAAACAGTTCAAAGCTCCCTTTATAGCGTATTAAAGCATTTGAGAGCAAGTTACATGACATTCATGTCAGAACTGAGCGCGCATAGATAAATCATTGTGCTCAGTTGCTCAAATGCTCAGTGGGTATTACGCAACTTTTTATAAACAGCTTTTGTTTAACAGAGCAATAGTAAGCTTTCTATAGCCAATTTTTGTTTTAAACTAGTTATTTCGTGGATTTGAATGCGTGGACTTTAAAAAGTAAGATAGAAAATATCTTCTCTCTCTCTCTCTCTCTATCGTCTTTTCCTTTTATGGTAGGAATTTCGAGATATACTTAGGTACTTAATGCTTCTTTACATACAAAATTTAACATTTTTAAATCCAGTTTGGTCAGCACGTTAAATTAAGTAATGGAAGAGTTTTTTTTATATGCATCCTCGTACATCATATGTTGAGCTTTTTATTTGTAATTGAGTGAAAGTTGTGGAAATTGTAGGATATAAGTTAAAGTTTTTAAATAAATAATACGTAGATACGTATATTTTTTTAAATAATGCATAAAATAAATAAATCAGCTTCACGCTGTATCCCGTACACAGTGGTTTAGGCAGAGGAAGTTTCGCGGGGTAGACAGAGGAAACTTAGTGTTACAACATTCCGTTCCTTATTTTCCACCGAATTCTAGAGGCATTGCGTATTGAGTTGCGCTTTGTCTCGATAGCAAAGCGAAGAAATGAAAATATTAAATATTTAATTTCCTCAAATAGGGATCGAACCCACGGCCAGTCGCATTTACAGTCACACCTGTGGCCTTGCACCACGACTGGGGTCAAATTAAACAATTTCTTTATAATAGAACAGGTAGAAGAGATCAAATATTAAGATACTACGACATTAGCGTATTAGTAATAAATTCCAGACTTTCTTATTTAGTTATTTTTATGTAAAAAAAGTAAAAAAAAACTACATAAATTCCTGTAGGTATTTCAAAATGTTTCAATTCTTAAAATTATGTGTTGACATGTGTGTTCACTATGAGTGCATCCGTTACGTATACAATTTGCGCTTCATTTATCTTTCTTTACACACTTTATAAAGATATAGGTGACATGAAAATACTTGTAATTTAGAGAAAAATATGTGATTTTTTATACTTCTTACAATATTGTATAGAGAATTAAAGAATGAAACGATGTTCTTTAAATATAACTCTTGTTCTCGAAAATTGGGTAGTGCGTAGGGTAGGGCACTATCTCTTAGCACTAGATTCCATCTGCATTTGGGATACAGCGCTAACCGGCTATATGAGAGATACAGCGTGAATCAACAATATGCGTGATAAAGAGGGAAACCAAAAAAGTAAGTCTACTTTTAACCCACGGTTTTGCATCCGTGATAAGATGAAAATAATTAGGAGATGTGTATGACAGACGATAATTTCAATGTGCCCGAGAGAGCTCTGAGTTTTGACCAAATACAGTGAGCAGAAAATCGAAATGGTTAACTTAATATAATATTGCCTTAGTTTAACATATAAATTTTCGTTTTTGCGGGTTCCTCTAGAAATAACAGGAAATATAATTCCCCAAGAGTAGTAGTAGGTATCACACCAAATTTCAGTGTTTAACGCTGTGCATTGTTTTATATATAAATAGATAGATTATAGAACAATTTACTTTCACTTTCGTAACCAATTTCAAATCTAAAATAAACTTACATGCACCATACGAAACCATCTAATCTTTAATACGTCCCATATATCTGTCACATATTTTTGTTAAAAATATACGTTTTCAAATACAATAATCTCTTCTAGAGCTCTCATTTTTGGCAGATGCACGTTATTCCGTTACATAAACTAGGAATAACTTCTGTTTAGTTTTCTAGGTGATTCTTTAGGAACAATAAACTAAAATAATTGTGACCTAAATGTGCAGAATGGTTTTTACTTTAGCTTTTCTATGTTTAAAATCACACTGTACCCCGCATACAACAGAGGAAAGAGAAAACTCAGTGTTAAGACACTTTCCAACCAATTCTTGAGACATTGCGTGTTGTTGTTGAATGGCGGAACACAACGCCGAGCATGGAAATTCTATGAGGCTACATGAAATATAAAAAATCAGGTTTCATAACAGTTTAGAACTGTCATGCAACGACAGACACGAGTATATATATAAAAAATGCATACACAGGTAACATAGGTAGGTAACTACATTGGACAGGTAAGTAAATTCATAACATATTCTTGAGGTAAACGAGGTAAACACCGCCTTAACCTACATTCTACAATATAAACTTTACTCTGATTGGCTAAGCTTACTTTACCTGTGCTACCTTACCTCTCGGCCAATAGCAGCGCTCGCACCTGACAAATCGATAGCGAGGCGGAGCTCACCTGAGTAGGTGTTATCAGGTGAAATTATTCTTGTTAACCAGACATTGTTTAATAGTTATTGTAAATAAGTATATGTTAGAGAGAGAGAGAGAGAGAGAGTGAGAGACTCTTTTTTTCTGTGATATGGAATTTTTTATTGCTTTATTTTTCTTTTAAAATAGTTGTTAAATGAAATTTAGTTTTTAGATATTGATGTCTTTCATAATTAGGGTACCGTTGTTTTGTTAACTCTTGTTATAATAAATAATTTTAAAAGTAAAAAAAATAAGAATATAAATAAGATTATATTCTGATGTTGGTATATTGGCGTATGACTTGGGCGATGTACCTACGGTGTAGGTGCAGTCGATCCCCAATTGAAGGAAAAAAATCGAGGAGAAAGGAGCTCTGATAGTGGTAACATTAATTAAACAGAAAACCGAGAACTTTGACTCCCCCTACCCTATTAGGTATATCAATACAGATGAACCAAAAAAATTAAATCATTCCCACAATACGATTCCAAATCAAAAAAAACTAAAAAATAAACTTAAAGCAATAGACAAATATATAATTTTTAAAAAACTAAAACAAAACATAGTTTCTCTAATACATGAGATCAATCATTTACAGCCCGTTTTCATCTGCAGGTTGGGCTGACAGCGTGTCTCTTTTCGCCCGAATTTCAAACGTACATTACACGGTGTTTTAGCAGGCGGAAATCCGGCCGCAAATGAGGTGTGACATCTCACCTGGACGCCTGGACGCCGGTGCTCATTAGCGTAGTGTTGTTGGGTGGTTGTTATCGATTTTTTATGGAGAAATATTATTTTTAATATTTTTAAGAAAGTGTATTAAATTTTAAAAAAACCAAATTTGAAGCCTCACCTATTGTCGATCGTCCAAGTGCTGTTACTGCTAAGCTATCTATACCTTTGTTGAAAGAAATGCAAGTTTTCTACGATTTTTAATAGATTTCATAAAGGGAAAAGATTTTTCAGTTGGGTACACATATATTAAACCCATATGAGATTGATCCAAAGCTTAAAAGCATATACAAACTGTTGTATATTTCAATTTAACGAACATACCTACATAGGTACATACATACATAGCTTAGCTAACTTAAGTTTAACAAACAACTAAAGTGTTATTAAAATCCATTTAAGATTTTTCCTTGTATTATTCTTCTATAAACTACGTTTAATTGGTTATGGATTATAATTTTAATAGAAGACTAAAAAATATGCAAGCACTTGAATAATTTAATGGTATTTATTATTGCAAGTCACTTGAATAATGAAATGCTATTTAGCAAGTATTGATTTTAAATGAGAGAAGAATATAAAACGGAGTGACCTTTCACTAACTTTTCAATAATGAGGGCTGTAATTTATATATGAATATTACACCTGGGCGCCAGTATTTATTGATGTAGTGCTGTAAGTAGCTTCGTATCGATCAACTAAGAAAAATATTGTATTAATAGCTATTTATAGATTTTTCTTTTTTTTTATAATTAATAAGAATCTATATATATAAAAGGACTTGTCCTCACTGACTGAGGTAAGACGCACGCACAGCCGTAACCGCTCATGGTAGAAACGTGAAATTTGGACAGATGTTTACTTTCGTAATCTGGACATCCGCTAAGAAGGGATTTTGAAAAATTTTAACCCTAAAGGGGTGAAATAAGGGTTCAAAGTTTGTATGGAAAAAAATTTAAATCGGCACCGATTTTTATAAAAATTTGAAATTTGGACTCTTAAAAATATTTAATTGAATATGTGTTTCATAATTTTCCAGAATTCACCCCCTAAGGGTGCGAATAAGGGGTTGAAAATTTGTATGGAAAAATCTTTAAATCGCCACCGATTTTTATAAAATTTGAAATTTAGACTCTTAAAAATATTTCATTGAACACATGTTTCGTGGTTTATTAGAATTTACTCCTAAATATGCAAGCGAAGCTGCGCGCGTCCGCTAGTAATATAATAATTGTAATGTAATTGTAATATGTCACCATTATCATTGTAATGATATGTATCTAAATGTGGGTAATCGTTTCTAATATCATTTAGAATTATTTATGTGTTTTAATTACTTTGTAGTACTTTTTAGGAGAAACGTAAGAAAACCATAAATATGTTAATTACAAGAAAATAACGAAAAATAAAAATATAAAAAAAATCTATTATTAACTCAGAACTAACAAATAACTTAAAAACGTTCAACATATCTAAATACCTATTATTTCCCACAACCATTAATTCACAATTAAATAAAACAAAAACATCGATAAAAAACAATCCCATCACAAGAGTTAGGCGCCTATTGCCAACAAACGCCAGACATCAGAGTGACGTGCCAGAACACCTTGACGGCCGCTAACTACAGCTCTTCAGATTTGGCACGAATTGTTAATTCTATAGCATAGTGTAGTATAGAAGACAAGTGTTAGGTAACGGTGTTTGTTTAACCAGAATATATATAGATATATGTGTGTGTGACTATAACGCGACGGTTGTAGGTTCGATTCCCACTCGAGGAAGTGAAATATTTATTTACGTTTATATTTCCATTTCTTCGCTCTTGTGTCGAGGCAAAGCGCGGCGTTGAGTTCTACCACTCAACACGCAATGCCTCCAGAATTCGGCAGGAAGTTGGGAACGGAGTGTATTAACACTAGGTTCTCTCTGCCTTCCCTGTTGTGCGGGATACAGCATAAAGCTGTTTTTTTTTTATATAGGTATATATTTTTTAGATTTACACAAAAGGATGTAGGGAACTAATAGCCATGACGCTTACAGTGAAATATTTTACTATTATATATTATTAACATTATGGTTTTAAATCTATATTTTTATTTTGGTTAAGAATAATGATAAAAGTAGGTAACTATATTAAAATTTTAATTTAAGAAAATAATTTTACGAAATATTACCCAAAAATGAATTCCCAAATAGTCAATTTTAGTTATCTCATGGTTATTTTAAGATAAATATAAAGCTAGTTAATGCCACTTAAATTCCCCATACCTACACAAATTTATAAATCAGTATTTGTATCTCCAATAACCGTTTTAAAACTGCGATCTAATGAATTCCACAACCTGGATATCAAATAGCAATTTAGCGAAGGGATAAAAATATATCACCCACGGGATACGTATATGATACCTTAACGGCGTGGATTTTTTAAAATGAAATATATTTTATATTCAGTAAAGTGATATTATTAAAATTAAAATAATACAAATTTTAACTAGAAATAAAGGCATATTAAGATTTGCATTTTTTTAGCATCATGCTATACTCCACTCATTACAAGGTAGGCACATGGAACCTGGGGGCCTAGTGTTAAGACACTCCGTTCACAATAAGACGCTTCCATTCCCTACTAGAAATATTTTATATTCTTTTTTAGTATAGATAGATAGATAGTATAGATATCTATGATTCGAATAAGGACCGAACCTACAACCGTAGATTATAAAATGAGAAGGTTATCGACTATGCCACGACGGTGTTAACTAAATTATAAATTCACACTTTTGATGATCCCCCAATAAAAAGTACAACAGACGTTCTAAATCAACGTGAAATGCGATAGCTGACAAAAATTACGGCTCGAAAGACAATTTGCCAAGAGAAAAATGAAATACGTTTCGTCGTTCTTTCATTTGTTTTTTTAAGTTACATATAGACTTCCTATCCATTTAATAGTGGGTCAGCGTCTGTTTGTAGAGGTGACGGTTGCGGGTTCGATTTCTGATCGAGGGTTCTGTCTTCCACTGAAACACAATGGAACGGAGTGCCTTCCTATTCTGCTTTAAATGAGATAATTGTAAAGCTAAAAAAATATTTTAGATTAATAGTGTAAAAGATGCTAATTGCATGTAACAGGCCATAGAGAGAAAACATAGTGATAAACATCTCTGTTTTTCGCTTCTTCTGTTAAATTCGTTAGTCGAGTAACTAACCTAAAGCTGTGCTATGTCTCATCCCATATACCATTCTTCAATATTTTGCAGTCTCTTTGACATTTAACTGCTATCAAACCCATTACCCTTGATTTAATTGTCATTTAACTTTAGTGCCCATTAATGTGGTATGCGCAATGCACGTGTCCTAAGAACATAGAAATCTATAGAAATTCGTACGTTTTTACCGATTCTAAATTGGTAAAAAGTCAGTTAAATGCTAATAAGCGTTTTTGAACGTCGATCAGCATATAAACAATTGCATATAATTAACAAAAAAATAATAATTATTATAGACATTTACTTATTTTAAATAGTCACTAAAATGAATGCCTAATAAAATGTTAATATAGATACATACAAAGCGCCATTTAATACCAGATTCCCTGCCTACCCTGCTATAGTCGAAGATGCGAAAACGAAAAAAATATATAAACACTAGTGGACCCGAACGCGGCTACGCCCGCTTGAACTATACGAATATTTATTAAATATATTTATGAAATTATTTTCAGTTGTCAATAGCATGCGTCATTTTGGGTGACGTTTTCTAACAACAAACTTTGCAAATCGTTGCTTAGCAACGACGGTTGTTATTAACATGGCGGAATAAATTGCATGTCAAATTAATAAGTATTTTAATATATTGGTATATATCGGAAATATTACAAATATGAGAAAAAAAAGTATCCTATGTTCATCCCGAGACCCTCAAGTATCCTTATATGAATATTTTATCACAATTAAATTAGCAGTTTGGCCCTGATTGCGTAAAAGACAGACAGACAGACTGACAGATAGACAGAGTTACTTTCGAATTTATAATATAGGTATGGATGAGTGATTATTTTCTTATTCATCTACCTCTATTCCAAAAAAAAATATTTTTTTACAATATACAGTAACTCTATATATTTTATGTTCGAAACAGGTATAAAATTCGTATGGCATAGGCATGTAGAGTGTAGAGTATAGGTGTGGAACTGAAGGTGCCAACGACAAGTGCCAAATAGACATTGTAAACATACGAGTACATACGTCTTGTTGAATTGATCTCATTCTTTAGAAAGGAATTAGTAGTTATTTTTTAGCATTTTTTTTAGAAGGAACCTAATGTTAAGTCGGAATGCCGTCTCTTTCCTTCCAGATGGAACTCGACTGACTACTTATAATAAACTCGACTGGGGATCAACCCGAAATTATCGCGTTTACCTTGTTTCGTTGCGCTACGACGGCATCTAAGGAATCACATTATACTCGTAATATTTAAATAAATGAAGGATTCAATTTCAAATTTATCAATAATATTATCTTAGTAGTATATTAAAATCTAACTTAGTTGAAAGTTTCAGGTATGATTTAGGGTTGAAATTTTTCAAATTAATGTATACTTTATGAAAATTATTTTTACCCCACAAAATAGCCGATAGTAAAAATATTTTATTAACATCTAGGATTATATAAACGTAAAAACCTACACAATATACTAAAAAATACTGAAATATATCATAAAAAAAACCACTGCACCTGCACAAAAATATTTACCATCAAAAATACACATTTATAATTCATTCTGAAACACCAATAGCATTCCTTACGTTTCATTTGAAATAAAGAGAGCGTAAATAAATTACGAACTCTACCAAACAGCTGCCCGAGCTCGCGCTATGGACGACGGATTACCTGAGAAATATCGCTTATTTTCAGATAAGAAAGTAAAAAATACGGCAACCTGCCAAAATATGTTTGGCACGAATTGGGGAACCAAGGTGTTGTAGAGTCGATACGTGGCAAGAGTGTGCGTCCCAGTCATTCTCGTTTTGTTCCAGTTTCTAGATACTAAGTAATTTAGACTAGAGTATAGAAAATTTACATTTTCTAGCTCTGTGATTGTAATTTGTTAATACGAATTTATACGTAGAGTTGCTCTAACAAATGGTGTTTTTGTTTGTCAGTACAAAGATGGGGAATGTTAGTTTAAATTTCTATTTTTTATTAAATTGAGGTGATTGTGGTGACGAGGTGTAGCATCTGATTATAAAAGCGAAGGTTGTAGGTTCGATTTCTGCTTAGGGAAATGAAAGGCCTGGTAACTGACAGAGAGAGTTCAGTTCCGCCATTTAACACCCAATTACTCATAAATTATAATATGATCTAGAAGAACGGAGTGTCTTAGGTTCCCTCTGCCTATTCTAATATTAGTGAGATACTTATATTGTAACGAGATACTAAAAAACAGTCAATAATAAAATAATTTTCGTATTCTTAATTTTCTCTGTCAGTAATTAATAAAAATTAAAAAAGTTCTTGTAACAAATTGCTCAGAAAAGTACGGAAAATATAAATTTATGCATATTGTTTCAAACGTCAAAATGATTTGTGTCCATTTTAAATGCAATCTAGGCGTGACATGTTCGTATGCTAATATTTAGAAAAATAAATTCATACTTCTAGCTCAACTTTTTTTTTGTCTGTCTATAAGTAATCTAAGATTTTTAATTTTGAAGCCGTCATGGCTCTGTATGTGTTACATTGAAAGTGATGGCAGTGGGTTCGATATCTACTAGGGGAGTTAATTATTTAATTTTGTCATTCTGGTAAATAAAGCGTTGTTCAGCGTTGTTCTATCATTCATCACACAATGTGTCAAAAATTAAACGGCGAAACGGAAAAACGATAATTGGTAACGGCATTTAGATTGTTTTTTTATGTTTTTGTGTTAGTACAAGAATATCATAATTTAATAATAATAATATAATAATAATAATAATACTTTATAGCACATGCAAAAAATTACATGTATATAAAATTTACACAAAAAAAAAGAAAATAAAAAGAAAAAGAAGGATACATAGAAGGATAATTGTCTTTTACAGCAGACAAAAAAAATAAAAGACCAACTCTGACTTCGTGGAAGTACAAAATTGTAGGAAATAAATTTATACTTTTATAAATTACCTTAATAATAAAAAGCAATAAAAACTGAGGCGTTGGGTTAGGTTAGGTCAAAAATAAAATAAATAACAAGCAAAGTCGCACGCAAAACTAGTACTTGAAGCAAATAGTTCTAGCAAAAATATTTATCACGTAAAACGTATAATTTTATTAACCGCCTTTGAAGCAGGTCGCAACGAGTGTCACCGCTAATAGGTACATCTTATTGCGCATATCTCTGCAACACCTACGCGAAAAAACAGGATATTGTGTGCATAAATTTTATTTAATTACAAGCGACCTGTTTCTATTTTATCATATATTATTATTTTTTTTAGTTTGCTGACCGAATTCTGCAAATATTTGTATTTCTAGTTTTTTTTAATCGATGACGTTATGGAAGGAATTTCTTAATTAAGGCCATTATAGCACAAGCGTGTAACTGTAAAGCGACGGTTGTGGATTTGATTCCCATTCAGGGGAATTAAATATTTAATATTATCATATCATCAAAAATAAAATATCTTATTAATTTAAAACTAGTAACTAGTATAGGAAAGAAAACTAAAACTATAAAGAAATATAATTGAAATTTAAACACGAATAACTATATATTTAGTTATAGTTCCAAGTGCAACTTATATCTAAAACCGCCACGGTCTTTCAAAAACCCTTACAACTCATCGTAAACAAATTTCGTCTTTAACATGAAAATTATTCCTCTTTCCATAAAAATATATATAAATTCTAAGCTAAAAGATCTCGCAAGCTTTAATACGGCAGGTGTAAACGCGTATCACCTGACACCTGTCACCGTGACACCTGTCAGCGTGACAGCCGCCGCCAGCGTGACAGTTGACACTCGTGACAGATTGAGGCGTCGCACAGCCATTGTTTCCACACCTTTTTGTAAACGTTCGTTTTTAATCACGCCCGCAATCCTGGCCTTTTGGTATTCCTTTCATAGGGCTATATGTACCTTTATATAGATATATACGCTGTATTGTACAGAGAATAAAATATTTTTCAAAAAAATTTTGCTTTAAATTTGAGTTAATTTATTGATTTTATTATTCATTATTCAAACTAGAATAATATTACTTTTAAACTCTTCATATACCTATTTACTTTTGAATAGTTATTTTAGCAAACAACTTCCTCCTCTCTATCATTGAGTATTTGAAATCTGTTGAACTGGACGTAATATTTACGGGTAGGGAATTAAATATTTTAATTATTTGTATATTCTTATAATTATTTGTTATTTTCTTCTCCTTACTCTTATATGACATAGTGCGGCTTTGCGTTCATCTCTAAGTCGGGAAATTGGGGAAAATGTATAACATTTTCTTAACGCTATGTTTTTAATTTCACGCCATAATACACTTAGCAGGTTATATATATAAACCTGCTATAAGTGGAGCGAGTGGGGATCGAACCCACAACCGCCACGTTACAGCACCTTTGCACCACAATGGTCTTAATATATTTTAATTTTGAAAAGATTACGTTTTAAATAGTCGTATCTTGAAATTAGTTATTGAGGCATTGTTCTAGGTTAACGAAGTTGTCGTCCGCCTTTGATGTGAACGTTTGTTATTTATAAAAAATGAAACTTCTAAAACTAAAAGTGATACATGTTTCTAGAGTAGACGCTCTCTTTGAAATGTTTCTAACAAAATTAAGGAAAAGGTACTTATTTTATTTTTATGATAATTAAAAATGTTACTAGTAGTGGAAGTGGTGCAGAAGAACAGCGTCTAAATGAAATGTTTCCATTCATAGAGCGAGAATCGAACCTTGTGCCTGTACCACGACTGGTTTCAAACTATATACTTTAGTTAATGCCAAATATTCATTAGTTTTAGGTTAACTGCAAGTACTTGTATCAGATATCGAATTTCCCCGAAGGTACTCCACTCAATTTAATCTGTTTACTTCGAGATCAAAGCTTCGTAAATAGTTTATATCGGACGTTTGATGTGACCGGATATTGTGACAAACTGTGTCTTTGGGTTACGGCTTTATCGGTAATATTGTAAACATTATTAGTGGTTTGTTAGTACACTCTGGACTAGATGGTAGATCATTTTAAATTCTATGGTGATTTTTTTAACTTCGCGTTGTATCCTGTACTTAGCAGGGTAGGGGGCAAGAACATGGGAATCTAGTGTTATGACACTCCGTTCTAATCGAGATACTTCCGTTTCCCATTTTCCGCTGAATTCTGGAGATATTGCATGTCAACACCGCGCCTTGCCTTGTTACCAGATGACGAAATGAAAATATTAAATACTTCACTCCCCCGAATGGGAATAGAACCCACACACTATCGTTATTATAGTCGCACGCTTGTGCCACTGCGCCAAGATGGCCATTACATGAAGTATCTTTAAAATAAATGCAAAATAAAGAATGGAAGTGATATATCAACACATTCTGCTTTTTTACTCCGCTTGAGAAAAATGAAATGAGGAACAATTAATAATAAGCCTTGAAATTAACACTACTTAGTAGTAAGCAGAGTATTTCTAAAATATATGGATTTTTTAGCTTCATGCTGCATTCCGCATACACCAGAAAAGCAGAGGGAACCAAGTATGAAAATACGTTCTTCTCCACGCTCCGTCCAGTTTTGAGAGATCACTCGAGACATGCTCGAGACTCGAGATGCGTGTGGTGGATGTCAACGCCGTGCACCTGGTAGCACCAGAATTAGAAAATGTAAATAATCCAACCCACGACCCTCGCGTTTAGCCGCTAAGCCATGCCACCCATGTATATGGATACTTTTTTAATACAAAACAATAAAACTTTTAAATTCTAAACTTCACTTAACACTTCCTCCATAAGATAAAGGGTAAACAATCCTACCAAATAGTGAGGTGTGTGGACGGCAGGAGCGGAAATTCGCGCCCAAGGCGGGCCGTCCGCCTCGGACCCAATCTCCGGTTCAGATATTTCATATCATGTGATCTTGGGTACTTGGATTTATATTTTGGTCAATATCTATGTAATGCTCGTGATTGTAAATTCTAAGGGTTGTAGGTTCGATCTTGGTTTGGGTGAGGTATTTTAGAAAGTAGTTAAGGTAAGGCATAAGTTGAAGGTACTTGAAAACCTAATGTATACTTCCACTCTCCCGTTTCCACTGAATTCTGGAGGCATTGCGTGTTGAGTGACAGAACTCAACCTATTTACTCAAGTGGGAATTGAACCCACAATCTGTCGAGGTACTAGTCTAATTCTTATGCCCATACCACGACTGGTCACATACCTCATGGAAATATCTTCCACCATTAAATACGGAGAAAGCCAGTATTAGAACACCAGCAATGCAGATTTACAATCAAATTTAACGTAGCGGTAGGCGATCGTAAATTGTTTACTCGATATTCTTCCGGGAGGATAAGCTCTTAAACCCGTGGCAATAAAGACGTAAGTGGCCACCCAAGCAATTGGATGAGAACAGGTTACCAAGTTAAATTAAAAGCTCAGAGATGTTAGTTAGTATTTAAATGACATTAAATTGATTCCAATAAAGCTTTTGGAACTTATATCTCTGGAATGTGTTATTTTTGTGTTAAGATACTTCGCTTCCGTTCCCTACTTTCCGTCGTAAACACCTATTCTAGTTCTAGATATAATATATTTAGTGAAATTAAATGATGCACCTCGTTAAAGCATTCTATGTTCATTTGGACAGTAATGGGCCGTTATTTTAAATAATAGAATAGATATCACTTTATCA
The DNA here is from genome assembly GCA_016802625.1 of Heliconius numata. NCBI lineage: Eukaryota > Metazoa > Arthropoda > Insecta > Lepidoptera > Nymphalidae > Heliconius > Heliconius numata. The sequence goes on from JAEBDU010000018.1 coordinate 161,145, forward strand.
AGTGTGTACTTCATTCGTATGTGATTCCTGGCAATTTATATAATTAGGTACTTACATATGTTATTGGACGGGAATGTTCTTGGTTGCGAATATGAATGGATATTGAAAATTGAGTGCCTTTTGAAGAAATATGGTAAAAATCTATATAAATATATATTTTTTGGAGCTTCACGATGTACCCCACACCCACCCATACCAGGATAGAAAACCCTTCTGTTCTCAACTGTCCGCTGAATACTTAGTTGGCTAAGATTTGGCGAATTGATTCTTTGGATGAGAGAGGTGAAGATCAATATTTTTATTATGAATATTCTAAGCTTATGAGAGACTTTTGTTCAGCTTCACGCTGTATCCCGCGTGTAGCAGAGTGAGGGAGCCTAGTGTTTGGGCACTTTGCTCTCCAATATCCTTTGAATTTTGGAGGCATAGTATGTTGAAAGTGTAACTCAACGCCGAGCTTTGCCTCGAGAGTAGAGCGCAAAAAATGAAAATAATGAAGATTTCATTTTCCCGATTAGGAATCAAACCTACAACCAGTTCCGTTTACACGCACCTCAATATTTCATCGATACATATTTATGTAAATCCACATTCCCTTTTAATCAGACAGACAGAGTTTTTACAGTACCACGAGAAAGCATCCAAATTAGCATATTAACGGAGAAGAAACCATAAAACGCAGTGTATGCTCAACCCCCGTCTCCCCTAGGGAAAGCCTAAACAAAAATAATGAGCTTCGCGATGTCTTGAACGAATTTAGTTTTAATGGCATTTAAATGAGCTTTTTATTTATCCAGTACTACCTCGTCGTTGGAGGTAAGATTGAGTTAACAAATAAACAGATATAGGTATTTGATTTTTTTATTGTTTATTATCTGGATTTTTTTATACTTTATTATAATTTAATTTTTGTTACTAGTAAACCGCGGCGTTAAGTTCCGCCACTCAATATGTAATGTTTTGACAATTGCAGAATCTGATGATGATAATGTGTTGGTATGGTATGGTTTTCATTTATACATTTTTTTTTCAGTTTTCTAATGAACCAAATTTAAATGAAACTTTGTGTGAGAGTATCAAAAGCTAAAACTACTTAGTTAAAAATAGCGCTATCGTTTTAAACAGGTAATAAACTTTGAAATAAATAGTTTTACGCGCGAAGTGAATTAGCCATATCTATGGCATAAGCGTAAAATGTATAAAATATCGACGTCTAACGCGTCAATCTATTTAGAGAAATATAGAATATTTGTATAATAGATGTGGTAAATGGTGATTATTATTTTTTATACTTTTTTAGCTATTACCCCCACTTACCGCCTAATGCGATAGTGGCAGAACTCAACTCCGCGCTTTGCTTTATTACTAGATTGAGAAAATTAAAATATATTTTCACTAACAGGAATTGACTGATATACCTATATGACATACATTCGCTAGTTATGCCGCTGCACTACGACGTTGTATGTTTTGGTTTTACCATTAATGTCACTGTTTATATAGAATATGGAGAATGGAGTGACATTTTACTATCTCTCTACCACAGAATACAAAAAATATATGATGATAAATATGCAAATCCACAGAATGTATAAAAACATGATTTTTACTAAAAACTTTTATTTATACTCTCAGAGTAGAAGAACTTGTTGGCACCTAATACATACAAAATATTTTATTCTATAACAACACAACATTATGAGCGGAAGTGTAAAATTTCAAAGGGCATTCTAGTTACCTGTGTACTAAATATAGCAGCGGGTAGCGGGTTCGACACGCCCCGCCTATATACTTTGAAACCAATACTTTACTTTACGAGCAGACGAAATAAGGTATTTAAATAGTATTTAGATGCCTAGATTGGTACTTGTTGTTGATAGGATATTTAAAGTTGTTGTTTTTTTTTATAAGCTCCACGCATCATCTCAGGATAGCCAGAGTGAATGAATTGATGCTTATATTATTTTATTTTGCACATACTTTTATGTTTTAAATATTTAAGTAGAAAATTAAAATAAATTATTATTCGTATTTTTCTTTATAGGTATATGAAATAGAAGCAGAAATAGCGCATTTTAAATATTATTTTGCAGGTCGGTAGGTAGCTCATATATTTATATTAGAAAACTATAGTTTTAAACCTAAAATCACCTTTAAAAAATACTTTCTATTATATAGTAATTTAATCTTATAATAACATATTTAAGGCGGACGTGTGCTAACGGATACAGTATGTACTGTGACGGACAGACATGCGAAAATTAACACTAATGTATCGCCTATGCACTACTATAGCGAAAACTAACGACAATCCCTCTAATTAAATATTCATTGCTTGCTTAGTAAGTAAATTTATGGAAGCAATATGGAAGTAAAATAGCAATGGATGTTGAAATTATAACAATGTCTAGTTTTATATGTATTTAGTAATATATTTGTTACAAGACACCGTTACTTGTAATAATTACTAGGTAATATTTTAGAGGAGTAACGTCCAACGGATGCTTCGATCTTGAACTGATTTGAATACCGGTATTATTTAATTTCAATTTATTTTTGCTGTTTCAATTGTATGGAAATAATGTTAATATGTGCGTGTGGTTTTTAGATTTACCAATTTAACTAATTAAAGTAATTTACTAACTTAACCGTTTAAGTAAATAGGTAGTGATTTTTAATAAAATCCTTATAAATATAATATTTTCTTCATGAAGTTTTTTTTTAATTTCTTAGGAATGTTTTCACAAATTAATAATAAACTTTCTTTGCATACTTTTCCTAACAAAGCCGCTGAAAAATTCTAGTTATTTTAAAATAATTTAGTCAATACACTCTGTACTCCATTAGTAACTATTTCACTATTATTTACTTTGGAAGAATATTTAATTTTCCTTCTATTTTCTTTTTTATTTTCTCAAACAACTATAAAACAAAATTTATACCTTTAATCTGAAACAAACTAAATTTAGGAACATTAAATGATTCATCCAAATGTGATTTAAATACAAATACCTCTTTGTATGCTTTGTGTGCGTTCCGATGGCAGGTGACACGGACACGTGTATTCCATACAGCGAACAAAAACTTACTTCACAAGTGAAAAAAATCCACAAACCATTATAAACTCTATCAAAACGGAATAGCAATTAATTTCCAATAACAAAATAATGAAAATTCAGCAAAACTTGAAATGTCAAGTTCAAAATTTAACAACTAAATTTTAACTGTACAAACAAATACATAGAGTCGCTTATTACTAATTTTCAATTTTTCTGATTCACGATATATTTTAAACGTAGCCGTTAGAAGCCTCTTTGTCTTTTTATATGGGTAGGTCAATTTAGTCTTAGCAGATTTCTTTGTTACATTGACAGATTTAGTGCTCCCAGGGACTGCTGGAATGTTTAAACCTGGATATTTAAGGAAATTACTGTATGTAGTCGTTAGGTAGAGTTACAGATTTATTTTGGTATTTAAATTGTAAATTAGTTGCTTATGTGTTCAAATTAAATTAAAATAGGGCTAGCACGTGTGATTATAGATGTGATGGATGTGGGTTTGATTCCCAAGAACAGGAAGAGTTTCATCTTCTTCCATCATTGGGCTGATATGTCTCAAAATTTATGCAGTTCATGGAGAAGATACTTCCTTATGATTACTTTCCTGTCTTGAAAAAAAAAGATGTTTTGATGATTATTAAATACATAGAGTATAAGCTCTAAATATAAGCCCACATGCTTTGAATTTAACATGTTTTTTACACACAAAAGTCATTTAGTCCGAAGTATTTAAAAAATACTTAGTTCTCCTCTTATTCTTCCTTTTTATATTTGCTGCCTTTGTAAAAATATTGTTTTGTATTGTTAGGTATATTTAAAATATAATTAAGTAGCTTATCTCTACTCCGTCTTTGATAAACGATGTAATTTTTTAACTAAACAAAATATTTCCATTTATAATATAAATCTATTCAAAACCAACGCAACGACTTAAATACATTTATGTAGAAACATTCATCAGAAACTAGAATTCTAAAATCACAAACTTCTTAATTGGACAGTAAACTATAACTCAGCTCTAACTTTTCATAATTAGAATGATAAATACTCCCAGCACATGCAATTAACCTGCAAGCTGCATTCCTGTGTACTGCACAGTGCAGAAGAATTTGTCGTATAGTTTATTTTTACTTCTGCAAGGTCACCTGGTCTTTATATTCGTTTCTGTTTGAAAGCGTCTTCTAGTTAGCGTATTGTGTATTCCTTATATTAATTTTTAAATATTTTCTTTTTTTTAGTTTCACTCTGTATCCCGCACATAGTATGGTAAGCAGAAGTGAGTTGGGAACCTAAGTGCTAAGCCACTCCGTTCCCATTAAAATACTTCCGTTCTACACTTTTCGCCGAATAGTGAAAGTCAACGTCACGCTTTACCTCGTTACAAGGAATTTTTATTTTCAGCGTCCTCGTTTCCTCGAGTGGAAATCGAACTTACAACCTATCAGTCATTACACGACGACTACCCACAAATTATTTTCTTTTAAAATTATTATTTTATTTTACCTAAGCGCGTCTATCTCCACCTCAAAGGCCGGCAACGCACCTGTATCTCCTCTGGTGTTGCACGGGGTCGTGGGCGGCGGTGATCACCATCAGGTGACCCGAACGCCTTGCCTTGTCCTTTTTCCATAAAAAAAGCAAAAAAAACCTAATTTCTAATTATCAATTAATAGATATTTTTATTAAGAATCCCAATAATGTTATATAAAGATTGATTATTAGTATTACACCTGTAGCTTCCTCTACGATCTAAACTAAACATTTTACGACCACCGTCGGTTGTAAAGTGCACAGGCACTCTTTGATACGTATCACATATAGTACATTTTGTAGTCCACATGAATGATCATTCGCTATAAATTTTTAACGACACTATTAAATTCAAAATATATGTTTGTTTGTTTGTATGTTGTATGAAGATATTGTGCGTAAATATACCCAGTGAAATATTTGCATTTGTCCTGCTATTTAGGTGGGTTAGTGTTAATTTTGTTATGATAAAATATGTTTTTACAAAATGTAAAGTAATAAAACGTTAAAAAAAACCTCATTTTTTTTTACTTTTATTAATGTATGCTACTAATAATTAATATAGGGTTCTCTAATTTGGAAATACGATCAAAATTCGACAATGGGTGGAAAATAAAGTGTAGACATCAGGTTTCTTCTGCTTAAACTGCATTATACACATATAGGATATACATTGTAAAGCTAAAAAATAATTTATTAACTTATTTCGTCTCAATATTTATCTATTTATATAGACCTCTTCCTTTACTGACAGACAACTGACGAAACTACTCTTCTAAGAAAGCTGAAAATTCCCCCTCTGGAAAGTACTAATATGTGAATTTTTTTTGGAAGTACCTATTTAGCAGAACTCCTACGGAAATGGAAAAAAATAGGATTGTCCATTTTTAAGTCCTAAAGTCCAAACAAAGTTGTGGGCAACAAGCAGTTTCAAATAAAAACAAATATTTTTTTTACATAAAACAAGCTCTTATTTAAAAATGACATACAAACTTGGTCAACCATTCATTTTAACCGTTTAAACGAATGTCACAATGAGGTAGTTATTCTTCATTGCTACTAAGTCCTTACATTGAAGCTTTAATAGCAGTTCATTTGTTAGTAAATCAGACCACCCGGGAAAAAATATTTTATACCTACCCTGTTAAGATATTCGGGAATTTTTGGAAGATTGTGGGTTAAATAGTGAAATGTAAATAATAAATTCCCTTGAACAGGAATTGAACCACAAGTATCCCGCTTACACGCTGTGTACAGATTGTGACTTAGCGTTCATATCTATATACGTACAAACGTACTCATATATTTGGAGCTCTGTTGGCTCAGCGTGATGAGCTGACCGCAAGCGTGTTGGTTGTGGGTTTGATACCCACGTGGGAAATCATTTATTTTCATTTTACTTCACTGGTTTTGGTACTTTATTTTTAAAGTGTAGCGTCAACTTCCGACATTCGACACGCAGTCTCTAGAAAGAAACCTGGAGAACGGAGTGTACTTAATACCACTATATAATTAAATAAACCAATCCTGCTATATTCTGCATAAAGAAGAAGAAGATATAGAAGCCATAAAATAACAATTATACCTTATTATTATAAAGAAAAAATCTAATAAGCAAAGCTTTGCACCGTACAAAAAAAGAAAAAAAAAGTTCATTGAGACGTTGTCATCTCGACCTTTTTCCCAATAAGCGGGAACAAGCGACAGTATCGAGTATTTTCCAATAAGGCCCGTGTACATGTTGTAGCTAGTAACTATTATTTTAAAAAGACTAATATTGTCTGATTAATAAATTTTACTAAATCTGACTCTTTGTCCTCTAGTGTTGAGACACTACGTTCACCACTTTATGTGTGAACGTCGTATTTTGTGTGTTTTTATCGAAGCGGAAAAATAGAAAATGAAAAAATAATACAATGAATTATTCTAATTGGAGATTAAACGAGAATTTTCATGTCCTCGCTTTGATAAAGAAACAAAATGCGGCGTTCAGTTGCGTATCTGCGCAATATCTAGAAAATTTGGCAATTTCCATTGCGAAACGACATCTTAACATGATGTTGCCATTACCTATCTATTCAACTGCAGGATACTGCGTGAAGCTCTAAAAAATAATTTATCTAAATAATTATCTTATGGTTAGTAAGATATATAAGCTTTTACTAATAAAAAATAAATATTTCTTTGTATTAAACAGTACACCTTTATAAGATCTTTCTTATTTAAACTGTAGCGGAAACAACGGCAGTCTGTTGTTTAGCGTTATTAAAATATCTCGCTTGATTTCCGGAGCTTTTGAATTATCCTACTTTGTCGAAGAAATTAGATTATATTTATTTCAAAGTCTACATAATTATTACTATATCGTAGATTAAAGTAGAATACTCATTAGATTTCGTGAGTTTTTATTGAAAAACCATAAACATAGTTATTCGCATTTCTACGCTCTGGTCAAAGTTTGATCAAATCGCGGCGTTAAGCTCCGCCAATGATATGCATTTTCTTGAAAATTGGGCTGCTATGGGATTAAAAGCGTGGAACTGCTATTTAGTAGAAAAATATGAAGTAAATCTCAAGTAATGAGTCTCAACTACTTGAGTCGAGTTCATATAGAATTATTAGTTAAACAGAACGCATTGTAGAACAATCATAAACATTGTTACCTGTAAATTTCAGTCGGTGCGGAATTGTGCCGCTTTACGTTTCTGTACGGTGACCATGGAGCAGCGAATTGCAATGTTTTTTGTTATACTAGAAAATTAAGAACAGAGTGAATTATCACTAATTTTTCTGCATCTTTCTCAAAATATATAGCTTTTTTTTCACTTTACGCTCTATCTGTATACTGTCATCAATGTCATCGGTGGTGTTCTCAGTTCAATATCATCGATACAGTGTTCTCGACGCTCAACCAACGCTTCTCCCGTCTCTCTTTCAATTTTCGAAGCAAGAGTGAGTGGTAAGAGAAGCCAAAGTACACATCCACTAAAAAAACAGACAACAAAAATTACAAAATACAAATGACAAATTTAAAAGGCGTGGCGTGCCATTGGAGAGGCCTATGTCCAGCGGTGGACGGTGACGAGGACCAGGCTGATGATGATGATGATGAAAATAACAAAATATACTTATAACAAGACCGTTGGCCACCTTACATTTTGGCAAGTGCACTGGCATACGGCCAAAGCCTCGCTATTTGCTTATAATTTGGAATCAATATGCTAGCACACGTGCGCCTGACTATTCCCCTCATAAACGTTGTAATCACCGCTGTAATTCACGCACAATTGCTGTTTAGGCGGAGACCAGGCTGCACAGGCTAACGTTGTGCGCTTATTATTAAAATATCTATTGCGAGCGTTTCGAGCATTAATCATTTAGGTGAGTTGAATGGAATGGGCCTAGGCTGAAATGAAACTGAAAATTTAAGTTATAATTTAATTTTTATGTTTTCATCCACTTCCGGTAATGTGGTAAAAGTCCGTTAAAACAGTCCGTTATCCATTTTTGTCCAAATTTTCAAGATATTACTTGTAGCTTAGCTCCACTCGATGCATCGCCGCATACCGGAGGCGAGAGAATGATAATAAAATAATGATAATCACTCTCCCGAATGGGAACCGAACCCACAACCTTCGTGTTCAGTCAGACGCTGTACCGCTGTGCCTCTACGTCCTCTTTCTATGCGCGATTGGTCTTATAATATATGTGTTATATTATACATAAAAATCATATGGTCTATAAAACTGAATGCGAAATAAACGTGTGGTTTCACTTTCATAACACGCGGCTATCAAAACCCTAATCTGTGGTAGATTTATTAAAAATAAGCTATTTTTAGTCAAGTAAGGTGTATTTGTTTAAACTGTACGATTTTTATATCGGATGCTATAAACGCACTCCTAAAGAAAAAAAAAACAGATTTCTCTACATAAAATGCTATCAGGACTAAAATATTATTGTTCAAAATAATAGTTTTCTTATTAGGTGCGTAGTTAAAAATCGACCTAAAAAAAAAAACTTAAAAAGCCATAAACGGCCATAATCTTACCTAAATTTGTCTACTAAAAAATAAAAATAAACTAATTTCGATACATAATTTCAGCTTATTGACAACTGAATTCGAATCCATTGCTACATCACATCAGCATCTACATTATGCTATACGATAAATCGTAAGGTATAAAAATATTTAAACGAACATATTGAGTGGTTGCCAAAAGATTAGGGAACCTGTGAAGTGGGTGTTATTGTAAAAAATAACAATTTCGTAGGGATCAAGCTACATACGAGTTACAACATGAGATTTACTTCGTGTTTTTCATTCCATAGATTTTTGCACAATAATATATTTATAGAACATTGTATTATATTAGACTAACTTTTACTTGCAGCGTTGCTTGCGTGGTGAAATGGAAATAACTGGGAATGGTGTATGACATATTTCAAGACCCGTATTTATAAATCTCTCTCTCAAGTCTGAGATCGATCTTGAGTTGCCGTTTTCATACTATTATAATAATAGCTTAATACCATTTATTAACATAAAGTGTTAATGGAAATTTACTTTTCCTAACTAATATACGTATAGACACAGCGTTCAACCATGGTATCTAAATGAGATCTGTCAACCTGTCGTCTCCTAGTCCATTCGTCTGTCGTAAATACTCAAGCTATTTATAACGTACGATAACTTTTACTAATTATATTTTTATTAATTACTATATTTTTACCTTTGTTTGATTGATTTCTTTTTAGAGCCTTTAAAAAATTCTAGGTTTTTTTAGGATTTCGTATCTCAAAAGAAAAAACGAAACCCTTATAGGATCGCTTTGTTGTCTGTCTGTATGATTTTTCGTCTGTCACGACGATTTATTTCAAAATCATGTGGAAGTATAAAGCTGAAATTAAAGCAAATATCTAAATCCAGTTTCTTGGGGAACAGAAGAAATTAAGCTCTTAAATTAACGTAAACAAAAGATTTTGCTGCGGCTCTATAATTATTTGGCAATAAGTGAAAATGGACAGAGAAAAATCTCTGATAATGGAAATCTATTGGTATTTTTTTTATGTAGATGAAGAATTTATAATATAGAGATTTGGTCTAAAAGGGCCGATTTTATTAAACAGTACAACAATAGGATCAAAACGTTAAGCCTAAGGTTGAGCGAAATTATGATTTTCATGATCATTTTTTGTTTATCCTACGAAATTCAGGGCTTATGAGAAACTTAGCAACTTGGCATGGCTTTTATAATTTTTTTCTGCTTCACGCTGTATCCCGCGTTTAGTAGAGAGAACCATCAATGTAACTACTGCGTTTTTCGCAATCCCGACTCAATTCAAAACATGTTTTGAGTGGATTATTAGTGGTGGAGTATAACGCCGTACTTTGTCTTGGGAACATGGAATTTACAGTCAGACGTTGACCCAATACGCTGTGACAGCAAATTCTTTTTTTTAAATGTTCCTACAGTCTCGTAGCAGTTCTCATATATCTAGATGTCGCTGGGCCATAAATCAGAGAAAGTGACGAACAAATTTATGTGCTGAACACGTATTATAAATTTTACTATATTTTACAGTCGGGCACTAATTCATTTTTGTTTCACTGTCTCGTACGAATATTAGAAACTATTAAAAAATTTGGGTGAATTGAAATATCTTATGTAGGTGAATTCATTGGGATCGTTATATTTTATAAATTTTGAGTAATTCTTCACTCAAATTCACACTGTATTCCATACAAAGCAGAGTCGGCAAAGGGGGCCCAGGAACCTAATATTAAGATACTCCATTTATTAGAGACACTTCCGTTTCCGACTTCAAGAGAAAATTCCCCATTTCTGTCGAAATCGGAAACGGAATTGGAACGTAACACAAAGCCGCAAATTACCTTCTACCTGGTCACGAGAGTAAAGAAATCAAAATTTAAAATACTTCATTCCTACGTGTGGGAATTGAACTCACAATCATCGCGCACACCATTGCGCCAAGACCGAGTGGAATTAGAAACCACAGCCATCATATTTCTAATCAAACACTGTATTAATGATTTATAACATAGTGTACAAACACTTTATATTCCACCACAAATAGCCATGTTAGCCACATTGTAGCCTAAATAAAAGTCAGGTAGCCAACATATATCACGTCGCCGCTCTACGCATTCCACTCTAAATATACATGGATCGAAATAAAAATGGTATACGTTGTTCGCTTACGTTTTGTTCACAAGTCAAATACCTTTAACTGGAAAGACTTCGGCTATAGTATAGGTATATCCTATCCTATATAAAGAATAAAGAAACTGAAAAAAAAATAAATGTAAGCTTAACACTGTATCCCGCATTTAGCAGGGTAGGGGGAACGTAGTGTAAAGACAATCCATTTCCTTACTTTGTGCTCTAATTTGTGTGTAGTGTTTAGTGGCGGAATTCAACGCTGCCCTTTATCTTGATATCAGAGCATGGAAATACAGATATTTCATTCTTGGCGTGAAGTTGTCGAGGCGCAGGGCTTGACTTGCATTTGAATGATTGTTTTCACGATAGTTGTGGGTTCGATTTCCATTCGGGGACGATATCTTCAATATTTTCATTTTCTTGCTCTGGTTACAAGGCGTTAAGTTACGCCATCCAACATGCAATGCCTTTAGAATTCGGCTATTATTTTATGTTTTTTGAAAATTATTTAAATAAGCAGAGATACTATTCAATATAAAGATATTTACCACTACCTACTAAAGCTATATGTAGCTAGTTAACGTAATATTTTTATTTTAAACAGGTTCAGGCAATTTAAAGCAGGTAATTCTAGCAATTACTCTATCTAGGTTTATTACTTGTAACTAGGGTTGTCAATTATAAACGATTAGTTTTGTTCTTGTGTGATAATGTATCTTTTAATGGTGTAGTAATAAACGAAAAAACAAATATTTAAACTTATTTTTAGTTTCACGCTGTATCCTGCATGTAGAGTTTAAGACATGTAATGTAATGAAATACAAACAAAAAATAGAAAATAATTAATTAGGAGTAGAGATAGTGTCTAAACTTCAACTTGACACCTTCAGACAAATCATTATTAACTTTAATATACTTATTTTATAGCCATACTTCCGAGTACTTAGCAGAGTAGGCCGAGGGAAACTAGACCCTACTTCTTGCCCAATTTTTAAAACACTACGTAT
>JAEBDU010000019.1:0-60030 GCA_016802625.1 Heliconius numata
TATGCCGGGAAATAAAAAGATATATGACAGTTAAAAATTGACATGACAATGATGACAGTACAAACTACAAAACGCCAGTTAAGTTTGACATTGACGGGTTGATTGATACGTCCTGTCGTTCGATTATCGAATGATGTGAGAAACAGTATTTTTATTGTTAATTATTTAACGTAATTGTAAATATTTATGCAAAACTATGTCTGATATTAATATGGAAAAGTTTGCGGTGCCAGATTTTGTTCCGGAACGATATGTAAAGGAGTTGGCCAAGTCATGTGTCGGAGGGGAGGAGCTAGCCCAGCAAAAGGAGAAAATCAAAGGTTTAGCCGATGAAACTGCTAGTGCTCTAAAGAAAAATGTGTACGAAAACTACATGCAGTTTATTGAAACTGCTACGGAGATATCTCACTTAGAAACCGAAATGTACAAATTGTCGCATTTGTTAAGCGACCAAAGAATTATTCTCACAACATTATCACAGGCTTCTATATTAGGTAATGAAAATACATTATCTCGAGAGTCACTAGACAACCATAATTTAGAAGCAGAGAGAGCCGAAGAAGAACGAAAGAATAAGCTTAACTCTATATCAGAAAAAGTAGAAGGTTGTATGAATTTATTAGATGCACCAGAACGTCACTTGCTACATGAAGGTGATCTTCTAGAGATAGACGCTGAAGAGAACACTGCTCTTCAAAGAATGCATGTTTATTTATTTAATGATTGTTTAATGTTAACCTCTTGGATTTCAAACCGGCGAGGGCCAATGCGGTACAAATTTCAGACTAGTTACCCTATTAGTACTTTAGCAGTAGTTAATGTTCGAGATTTAGGTACTGTCAAACAGGCTTTTAAGGTGCTAGCTTTTCCTGACACTAGAGTATTCCAATGTAACAGTTTAGCAATAAAAAAAGACTGGCTTGATAAATTTGATATAGCTAAAAAAATGCATGTTGATAAAGAAAATTCTAAACAAAAGAAAAAAGATTCCTTAGATAAAGTTAAACATGAATCATTGGAGTCTCCAAGTCTTTCAGTTGAAGAAATACCTTCACCTCAGGTAACTCCTTTACCTGATTGGCTCACTGATGTTACAGAAGAATTAGATGTGCTTATTGTTGAAAGACATTTTCAAAAAACCTATGAGCTAATGATATCTGCTCAAAATACATTGAATTCAGTGGATTTTATCAACCATCCACAAAGAAATGAAATATTGAAGAAGATAGAGCAGAAACAAAAATCTTTAACTGAAATATTGCTAAAGGAGCTTGATGTAACTCACAATTGGAGTCCGAGGGGTGGTCTATGGTCGTCCCGCCCTCCTGTTCTAATACTCAATAAATTTAATATGACTAGTCAGGCTTGTGAACTTTTTCTAGATATATGTAGCCATACCGTTAGAGCTCATGTAAAAGGTGTTCAACTTGAAGGTTCTATATACAGTTATGTTAAACAAGTGGGCGAAGTGTTCTTCTGCTCACTGAGCGATGCCTTAACTGAATTTATCTCATTATTCCCTAAAAATAAATTAAGTGCTTTCATAGTGTGGGCTAGTATGCAACTTAGACTTCTAATGAGTCAGATTATAAAACAAATATTTACTCCACAGTGTGCTTTAGACTCCGTTTTAGAATGTGTTCAGAGTTTACGTGATCAATGTACTCTATTTTGTGAATTTGGTTTAGATTTAAGATTTCAGATGAACAGCTGTTTAAGGACACCCATAATAAAGGCCTTAAAAGAGTATAAGGAAAAAATTGTTGACTCAATGAAGAATAAGATATCAGAAGACAAATGGACCCCTGTAAATATGCATACAAAAGCTGGTGTTAATAAGTTTTTGATACAAGTGGAAAATTTAGGCCTTATCTTAACAAAACATGTGATAAATGAGACGTGGGTGGACTTATCAAGTAGCACCATATGGTTTGCTCAGTCTATACTTACTGTACAAAATGTTGGCCTACAAATAGTTACGAAGGATATGATGGATGTTGTCGATGACTGTATATATGCTATATTTAATTCACGCCTTACATTCACTTCTAACAGTGATTCAGGATACATACAGAAAAACCTAAAATTTATATTGGAAACACTAATGCTGCTACTGATAAAAAGCTATAAAGAAAAAATTGGTTACGACAATGAAAAATTATTAGATTTAGCAAAGAAATATGGTGTCAACATTTCGAAGAAATCTAACATCACAAAATATACCAGTAATGAATATTTATGAAAATAGTCAAATCCAAAGTTCTGTTAACATTGGTGTATAAATTATTTTATTACGCTGAAGCTTTAATAATTGTAATATATAGACAGTAAGCATGCAAGATTTTTGTAAGTTTATTTAAACTGATCAAATTAAAATTTATATTATATGCAAAGTTAAATAATATGAAATTTTAATAAACCAAAACACATGGTTCATATGGTTTTATTTTAGTATATATTAATTTCAATAAAACAAAGTATATTTTCACATAATATATTTCAATGATATTTATTGAATTCTAATATAAACAAAATTAGCAGTAACTTGATTATGGATAATATATATATTATATTTTTAAATAACATTTCTAATCAGATTCCATTAGCGCTTCAATAAATGTATTGCCATTTATCAATTTTGTAGTGAGTACTACAAATTCCACATTAGAGTCTTCTTGTTGGCTGATATTTCTTAGTGCTGATATTTCATGATAAGTGCAACCTCCGATGAAGAAAACTAAAATAACTTTAGGATTTTCAATAGACGATGAGTTTTCACTAGAAATCGAATTACGTCGGGTCATGCGAGGCTGCAGGCTTTGTAGTTCATCAATTGTTGGTCCCGGTAGAGAACCTAATACATCTGCTATTCCTAAAAAGTATTAAAAATAATATATGATTAATTGCTTCAACATCAACTTTATAATTATCTAAAATTTACAACATAATATAATGTATTTGTATATAAATGAAACATTCTTTTTTTTATGATTTCTGTAAAGATTTACAGTTAAACTAAAATAAGTCAAAAACGGTATCAAACAATAATAATTTTTAATATATATAAAAAAATGGATTTCTTAAGTTTACTTTTTAGCACATAGTCTATACTAATATAATAAAGCGGAAGAGTTTGTTTGTTTGAACGCTAAGATCTCTGGATCTACTGATCCGATTTACTTTGTTTTTGTTTTGTATGAAAGCTGCATTCTTCAGAAGTGCTATAGGCTATATAACATGACATTACACATATGTACTAATAAATTAAAATACTTTCTAATTTGACATGCAATTTATTCTGCCATGTTAATAACAACCGTCGTTGCTAAGAAACGGTTTGCAAAGTTTGTTTGTTGTTTTAAGAAAACATCACCCAAAATGAACTTATATTTTGATATTCATCCTTATAAAAATAAATATAATAGTCACTTTTAGCATTTTATCTAGATTGAAATTACAGTTTACTGCATTACATTCTAATAAATAATTAAGGAGATGTCACTGATTCGAAATAACCTGGCCTTCGGGCGGCATAGTATGAGTATGACTGACGCGAAAATATTTTTATAGTTCAAGCAGGCGTAGCCGCGTCCGGGTCCACTAGTTTAGTATAAAAGGATAAACATTTAATATGTTTGCCTAATTATACTTGTTTATCATTTCTAAAAATGTTCATTTATAGAGTTCATTATAAAAATAACATTAATTTACTTTGTTTAGCCTTGTTAAATATGCGTCATATAAATAATCGTTTGTAGCCAGAGTCACATATACAGATAACGATTGCATAAATTTTTATCAATAATGTTGTTAATGTAGTATTATCGTAATTGTTCATATTTTATATTATTCCTATTTTAAAATTTGATTCATCAAATTAAATCGTTTATTAATCTAGAAATATAATCTCGATTTTTTAAAATTAATGTTAAGCAAAATGAACATAGCAGAATAAGTCATTATCAGGGAGAACTGAATTATTTTCATATCCTCACTCTGCTAACGAGGCAAAGCAAAAAAAAAAGAAAAGAACAATAAACTTTAATACCACGCTATACAATATATACAAAATAAAAATAATCTTTACTTATTAAAGATGTTTAAATATCTCACCAGTCCATCCCTTATTCTTAGCAATATGTTCGCTGAGGCGTACACTTAACGGCACATACTTGCATGACAAGAAACTCTTTTCCTTTGTATCTAATTCCGATTCATCCATAGTTAGATGCAAAGCCTGTAAAATTATAAAAACGTAAGTAAAAATATACAAAAATACTATTATTTATTATGAAATATTTTTTTCTTGCCTATAAAAGAATAAAAAAAGATATTAAAAATATTACCAACTACTAACCTATTTTATAATAACATTAAATATCTAGTTTTAAAATATAGAACACTATTAATAAATAAACATTACATTATAAGGCAATAATAGTTAAATCACATTAGTGCCCTACATACTATGTGTAAATAAGTAATGTTACTTAGTAATTGATTTCCTTTTCTTTCAGCTTGGCAGAGGGAACCTAGTGTTAAAACTATACCACAAATATACCACTATTTTAACACTAGGTTCTTTTTTATCCAATTGCGTGTAGAATTGTCGCTTGTCGCTACAAAACAAAACATAGCTACTAGTTCCATTATGAGCGAGGAAATGAAAATAAGTCATTGTTCCCGAGTGGGAATCGAACCCACAACTGTCGCGTTTACATTTACAGTCACGGCGGCCGTAAACATAAATACACACACATACCTTTCTCAATACAGCATATTGTCGTGTTCCAGATTGAGGCTTTAATAGTCCACATCTCTCAAGATTGCAAAGAGTTAGCCAAGTTTTCAGTCCATACACTTGTACTAGCTCGCGTTTGTAATATTCTAGAACTTTCGGTTTTAAACCTGACCCTGTTACACATTGGAGACAGATTAAACGAAGCACCTGAAAGTATATAAAAAGTTATTAATAATATCTATTGTTATTTATAGACCGTCATACCTACAGTTTAAAAAGTCGGGTTAAAAAATTACAAAATGCGGCGTTGAATTACGCTTTACTAAACGCAATGTCTACAATTCGGGAATGTGGAGAATAGAGTAATTGAGACAATGATCTGTCTGTCTACCAAATCTCTTTTAACAAATAAAATATCTACTATGGTATGGAAATCGTACCCACAACCTTCCCGTTTAAAGTAGCACGCTTGTGCCGTTGCGCCACGACGGACATTTATTACCTTATTTATAGGAGATTTTTGAGCAATCAGGTCTTCTATGAAGGAGCAAACTTTTTCATTATCTGTGCAGTTTAGGAAGTCCTCTTCACACTGTATGGTGTCGTGAAATTCAAAGGAATCTGTAGTCTGTAAATAAAAATTAAAATATTAATTTTGCTTTCTATCTTGATTGTTTTCAAATTAAATTAAAGGTCCTAATTAAGAGTTTGTCTTACTCTCAGAAGCCTTAGCCTTAAAAGCAGTTTTTAATAGGAACATTCACTTTTAATGACTTAAGAAATTTTAATTAAAAAAAAAACCAGAGAAGAGCAGAACAGGCGCAGGGACACAAAGTGTAACTGTAAAGGCGACTTAACAGAGTGTCTTAACACTTAAATCTTAAGGTGATTTTTAATTATTTATTTTTTACCTACCTCTTTAATGTATTCCGCAATGGCGGTATGCGTGGCCAAAGACTGCTTATTGGCCAACATTTGCGGTAAGCGGGACACGAACTGCTTTATTTCTTGTACAGATTTATCATTGTGTCTTTCATCCAATTGAGTTTTTATGACACGAGCCTTTTTGGATAGAGCTGCCCCCACCTGTATATGTAAAAATAATAAAACATTGAAGACATGAACCAAAAATGAAGATACCTTCAACATCATAATTTTTTATAAAAAATTGGTACAGTATGGTCGACGATTCGTAGCCGACTTTAAGTTAGTTGCACATCGCTGCGCAAATTGATTATAGGTGTTTTCTTAATTTCTTCTTAATTTCTTCGATTCATTGATTTACTTTTTTTATTTCTGAACCAATTGAAAAGAAAATAGCTTTTATCTAGAAATATTTTAAACATAAAAATGAAGTCACGTTAAGTGAAGTAACGTGCCCCAAAAACTATCAAAAGAAATAGAAAAACGTTATGTTAAGTTGTCCGAAAGCGACGTTATTTCCTTTCGTTGATTGCCTCCGGCTGTCGCTTTCTACTTAATTGACACGTTGACAGTATATAAGTAAAGAAAATCGCAGGAGTCTTGTTCGCTCAAGTCTTTGTTTTTTTATATAGCTACCTGTTATAAAAATAATTTATTAAAACATAACTAAAGATAAAATATTGTTTTTAAAAATACTTTATTAGGGTTTTTCATAGCTTGTCGTTACAATGGTATAACACAAAACATACTATATATGTTTAATTTCGTTGTGAGTGTTTGATTAAATCATTTTGGGGTTCCCCATTGGTAGGGTGATTATATAATTATATTTTTTTAATTTCCTACATATGTCTTCCGTGCCGTATACCTACATAATATTACAATGGTGGCGCAGTGGGACATCGTCAAGTGTAAATACGATGATCGGGTTCAATATTCACCGGAGTGAATATCAATATTCATGGGGTGACCCACGGTCCCCTCATGTCCCGGAGGACATCATTAGATACATTTAAATTCTATTAATTTCCTTTAAAAACAGTCGAAAAATAGAAAACGGAGTGTCGGGAGTCGGAGGAACGGAGAGTCTTTTTCATTACGTTTTTCTGTCTGTCCTGCTATAAAGTTACGTGAAATTAAAAAAAAAACATTAAATATATTACCGTTGTAAAATTAGCATCTCGTAATTCTGCAAATAATTCCTCACTGGAGTTCAATATAATTCGTTTTCTCTCCCGAGCCGTCACTTCGGGGCTCGCGTCATCCGGACTGACGAACTTGTGCCCGGGGAACGTGGCGGTGGAACTTTTTATACCATATAATTCATCTATATAAGAAAAATATATATCAGTTATTACTTTATATTGTTTTTAGCTTCAGACTGTATCCCGCACATAGCAGGGAGGCAGAAGGAACCTTGTCAAAACAATTTGCTCTTGACTTTCCGTCAAACTCTTGAGACATTGCGTGTAGCATGGCGGAACACAACACCGTGCTTTGTCTCGTCACCAGAGTGAAAAAAATAAAATATTATATAATAGTTTATACTTGTTTGTACACGATAACCGTAGCAGATACCGCGCCACCTCTGATGAAATAGTTTCGGAAACGAAGTTTTAGTCAGACAAGTTGTTTCAGTAGGAAGTCACAACCTATAGGAACCGAAGCCTAAGGTCCATGTGTGCACTTGGTTAGGTTACTACTAAAATACTGGACTTACTTGGATTTTTAGTAATTTAGGAAATGTATTGAGTCCCGTCACTAAGAGAGAATTTCTGGAACTATATATTAAAAAACAAATATATTGCTTACCTATGAGCCCTTCATAAGTGAGTTGAGTGCACATAATACTAGTAAAATCTACAGCACGATCAACCAATAACAGTTGGTCTATACAAGATGTAGAAGCTCCTCTCGGTCCCAAACCTTGTTCCTCCTTATTCAATCGGCAGAAAAGATCCCATACCTACCAAATTGAAATTAAAAAATTAAAACATTTAAAAATATATGTATTTATAAAGAAATTCAAAATAATAAAAAAAATTGAAATTTATAGTGTTAAATAAGTGGCAGATAGTTTTACCTGTTTGGCTGCTTGACCCTTGCCATATACTCTAGGTATTATTCCATATAGTTGTTGTATAGTGCGTAAGGCTTGTGCTGAATTATATAGGCAAGTTGGATCGCCTTCCAAATAATTTTCTCTGTTAATAATTATTCATTTAAATAATTAAACTTAATAATTTATAATTATACTATAAAAGAAATTAATGGTTCAGACAGAAAAATTTAAAAAGTGGTGAATACACTACAGGTTTGTTGTTGTAGTGTGTTTTCGATTACATTGATTAACCTAGCATTATATCTTTACATGTTCTACTGAATGTAGTGCACTAGAATTAGTGTGAAACCAACTCTAAGACTAACTTACCTAAAATCATTTTGTAACTCTAAAGACATAACATCACTGTCAAATGGGAATATATCACATTTGAATTCTTGTAGTGTAAGATTTGAAAGCACTCCTCTGTTTTTTAAATGTTTTTCACATAGTTCACTCTTTCTAGGCACAAAAAATAAGTGAAATTCCACTGGAGTACTTTGTTTAGATCTGTAACAATATTTTCTTACTTTATAATTTTTTTTATTATGGATTTGATTCCTACTAAGAAGAATTAATTATTTCTCATACTGTGTAGTCTGGTAGGAAGGAACAAAGGGTGTCACGAAGTTCTGCCACCCCACACATTCAAATATCGGACAGAAAGTAAGGAGCAGTGTTAACGGAAAGCTAGTGAAGAGGCACTAGATTTCCCCTATAGCAAGGCATAGTGTGAAGCGAAAAAAATTAAGTTTGTGCTGTTATAATAAAGATTGCAAAAAAGAAGAATATAAAATAAAATAAATTACTTTGTAAATTTTAATAGAAATTAATTTTACCTTAACGACAGGATATAATCTGCAACAAGATCCATCAAGACTAATTTTGGTCTGGCAATGAAAATAATATGTTTAACAGAAATTGTAGGCAAGCTTCCAGGTCTTAGAGGAAACATATCAGCAACTTCATGTTCCATAAGTAATGAATACTGAGCTACAAGCCCAACAGGTCCTGCTAGCCATTCATCCCAAATTGTGACCTAAATTTTTATTACATTATTTAATAGGCAAATAGTTTTGACGATTACATTAGTAAATTCTATTATTGGGATATAGTTTTACTTGTCTAAGTTCTGTAGTTTAATGCATCAATTTAATGTAATATTATTTTTGATTGATTGATAGTTACATCTATGAAATAAAAAAATATTATGCTCACTTTAGGTCCTTCGCATTGCTCAAGCAAATTTAATAATTCCTTTCTCATAGTTTCCTGTAAAATGGCCACGTTCAACCGACCACCAGATAGATGGGTGCTCATTTTTGTGTCTTTCATTTTTTATAAATAGTAATAGTAATAAATAATAATAATTTTAACTGCAACTTCTGTCTATCTCTATCACTTTAACAAATAAGTTTTTTTTATTTTTGTTTGTGTACAAGTAGTTGATTTGACAATCGGTTGTCAAATCGTATTGAATATACGCCTCAAAACCAATAAGAATACAGACAATGGAAACTTAAAAACTTTAATCATCATTTATCAACTTAAGCAGGAAAATTAAATATGTTAATAAAGAAATATTTTAAAATATTTTATAGAAATTTCATAGCATTTCATAGGCTTAGCGTGAGGGTGTTGGACTCACCGCTTAGGAGGGCCCCTTTTTGGCTTCTAGTGTCTGAGATTTGCGATTATGTTATAAATTATAACAATGTTGTATTTATGATAAGGGATCATCATGATTATTTTGTTCAGCACAATTAAATATTATACTGTGGCAACATTCACTAAAATAATTAGTTTCCTATTCCGTTTCATCTTTTCAAAGCAAGATTTAGCATTAATATTTTGGCGCGTAATTTTTTGTAGACTGCATTGATAGTTAGTACCACCAATAATTATTAGTAAGAAAACATTTGGTTCTAAATAAATGTATAAGGTAACAACTTCGTAAAATATTACTTATTAATTACTAACCTTCAGTTATGAATATATATTAATCTAAAGATCTCTTGCGTGTTTTATATACAACCGTGTTATTGGCAAAGTGATTAGTGCTCAATTGGCACGCACTCGAGACACCATAAATAAAGAACAACAACAACAACCAGTTCATAGTTTATAAAATAAAATGTAAGAGTTTATTATTTTTAAAAGAGTGTTTGGAAATTAATAGTAGTAAGTAAAGTTTTTTACACGATATTAGACGGTATCATATTAGTAGATATATATGATATCGTCCACCTCAGAGGCCGGCAACGCACCTGTAGCTCCTCTGATGTTGCACGGGGTCGTGGGTGGCGGTGATCACTTACATCCTGGTGTCCCGAACGCTCGTTTGCCTTGTCCTACACAAAAAAACTGTTTATTATAAATGCAGTATTTCCTAAATTAATTACTCGTTGGAACTAACCGTCGCACTTTGCCTCGACACCAGAACGAACAAATGGATATACAAGTATAAATTTAATCGAACCATTAACCAGTCGCTTGTTATAAGTTACAGTTTTTTTGTTTTATTTCAGTCTTAACTTACTTTTTATAATTTTTAACATTATAATTTCCAAAGAGTTCCGCCATTCAACACGCAAGTGTTTTAACACTAGGTTCCCTTTGCTTCATCTGCTGTATGAGCGATACACAGTGAAGCTGATTTTATTTTTAATGAATTAAATAAAATGTTAGTTCGATCTTTCACAATAATTATAAAATGAAAGTATAAATAAATAAAATAAAGATATAATTTTGTAAAAATTTTAATTACTATCATAACATAACAATTAATCATATAATCCTATGTACATACGAAAGGCAAAGTAATAGAAATCGAACGCGAAATAATATTTGAGGAAGAGGAAATTTTATTATCCCGTTCGCTCGAACGAAGCTTTGTATCTGAAATAACATTCCATACAATCTAGCCAATCAGCCATTTTCGAGGCGGTACGTGCCCAAATTTCAGAATAGCTAGTATATATCAACCAGAAAGATAGATATAGATAGATATGTTCGTATTTCAGGACCTTATCGCCAGCAGCCGACTGCGCGCGGCGCGACATCGATTTTTCCACTAAACAAGCCATTTTCAACCATCAGTGAGATTGTAAACACGTTCCGTACCCGTAACTTGGAATAATTACAACAAAAAAGTGAGCCATGTGATATAATGCTATTCGTTACATCGGCTGTTAAACGTGATGGCCGCGCAAAATAAAGGTGAGTGTTTCAACACTTATTTATAAATATAAATAATTAATTATAAAGAAATTAAATTTGCTATATATTTCCTATATTTTTTGCAATGTAAATATTATGATAATACAACACTGTTTGTAGGCCAGTCTAATTGTTCGTTTTGACGTAAAGATAACAGCGAGTGTGGGCGAAGGAACGGCCATGTGATGTTTCAAAATGTTTTTATGCTATTATAGATAAAGTTTAGCTTTTATTTGAACTTTTATTGTCAAGTTCATATATTTGTTGATAAGGAAAATGTAAATAACTAATTTAAGCTAATTTAAATTAAATTAAAATTAGTTTAAAATATCTTTGAAATAATATAATTAATTTTATTATTAAATTCTAAAGCAATATGACACCTTTGACTTGTAACGTAATATACTAATAGGTTTACATAATTTTATTAAATTGGGATAGAAAACGAATTAGAAACGATGACGTAGCCGGTTTCCTTAATGGTTACAAGATATTGCATAGATACAACGTTTTCATGATATACTGGTCCAATTTTTCATATTAATAGCTAAGCTTGGGAATAAGATTAATATCCTAAACTATATTTGAGGGTTTCCCAGACGCGTACCTAAGCGATTAATCTTGGTAGAACGGGGGAGCCTTGGAAAACAAATTGACGGCTCAAAGTAATGGCTGTGGTAGTATTTTTCCGTTCTCTTATTTTTTTATATTTTTATTTAGTAAATATCAAATTTTATGTGATTTATGTTTTATAGTAGGTATGTAGTTGCTTTTGAAAATGAAATAATAAAAATAATAATGAAGTAAGGTTTAAGCTAACATTTAACCTTGAATTTTGTTAAAAATATAAAAATATAAACCTTTTTTTAAATATTCTCTAGAAAATTCCGTTTAATTTTTTTTTACAAAGTCCAAAGCTCGCACTTTGAAGACTTCTCACGCTGATCGACACGAATTCCTTTAAGACTATAATGGAAAAGTTGTAATAAAGTCTTATTGAGGTTCACATTTCATTCTTTTTTCTTATACAGAAAAAAAATAATTACATAAAATTATAATACTTATTATTAAACGGGTGACAATATAAGATAATTAATGTAGCTTATTACAAAATTAATATTTTGTATTGTAGGCATTTATGTATATAATTTAGTTCAGTGGTATTATGAACCATTTCCGATGTAAGAAGATAATGATAATTCTGACAGTGTTATATATAATACTTTATATGAAAAGTACCCATAAAGTATCTTTATAAACATTTATTTCCTTTAAAAATAAATTACCAAAAAAACTATTGTATATAATTTTGTATGAAATGTTGTTATTGTTGTAAATAAAAAAAAGTAATGGGACAGTCAGATATCAACAATTACTTATTTATTCAATCAGTAAGAAAAGTACAGAACGAACGTCTGAATTTTCATAGCATTTTTACGTTTTATTTCTTAATAGCGACGTGCGCTAGCACTTAGCAACAAGAAGCAACAAGTTAATTTCAGGCTTTTCTTTGAATGTAACAGGCTACCTACACTTTACTTCATTAAGTGTTTATGTTATAATAACTTAGAAAAAAGTGATTGATAGAAAGATAGAAGAAAAGTGATATATTTTGTAAAGAAACATAAATAAATAAATCAGCTTCTTGCTGTATCCCGCACACAGCAAGGTAGGCAGACGGATTCTAGTGTTAAGACACTCCGTTCCCCACTCGACGCCGCTCTTTGCGTCGACACCAGAGGAAAGAAATGTAAATAAAGATTTTATTTCCTCGAGCGGGATCGAACCCACAACCGTCGCGTTACAGTCACACCCTTGTGCCGCTATGCCACGACTGCTTCGATTCTTTATATTGACAAGACTTTTTTATTAGTGAACAGAACACTAAATGTTAAGGAAAGCTTGCCAGAACGAATAAAACTGCATTAAAATCGATTAAGCCGTTTCAGAAATAAGCTTGAATAAACATACAGACAAAGAAACAAAATTTTACCTATTCAATATATGGATTTTGCCTTAAAATGATAATGTTATTAGATGACAAAAATAATTCAGATGAGAAAATAAATATTTATGTAGTCCAAGCGGGTGAAAGCACGGAGGGCCACAAGTTTATAATTACTAGGATTAGTAGGATTTTATGATTTGCATTACTTATAGGAAAATGATTGAAGGTTTTAGCAACTTTATAGAATGGAGAGTCAATCTACATAATGTAATAATAACGACGGTAGTTTTGCTAAATTAGCAATTAAATCTGTAAGCTATGATATTTTCGTTACTGGTACCTCGGAATACAGCTCTCTTAAAAGAATATAATTTATGAAATTGGAATATTAATAATTCTATGGTAATCTTCACTGACGATGGGGAGAAGGCGATGGTTGCTTAAATAATATATTTCAATAATTATTTTAACTAGCATAATATAAGTATATTTATTAGCAAGTTATTTTAATAAGATCGTCTAATAAATGTACTGAGAGAGTACACACCCATTACTTTAAATTATTTCCGAATGTTGATAGGTAGTATTGCAATAAGAAAATTTCTATTCTAAGAAACCTTTCAATTGCTGTCAATTTGCAAGTTGACATATTGCTTTAGTTTTATTCTATTGTACTCCATGTAGAATAGATTAATATCTGTAATTTAAGATATAATATGGTATTGTGCAGTTGAAAGTGGTTCAGAAGAAATGCCGGCGGCTACAGATTCCAATGCTGAGCAAAAGGAACGTCTGATAGCTTCCGTGAAGAAAGAAGTTAAACAGTTGATGGAAGAGGTAATCTTGCATTTTGGGTTTTTTTTAGTGAACTAGCTCTTTTCATTTTTACATGTTAATATTCAATGACAATATTTTTTGGGTTCCGTACCTCAAAAGGTAAAAACGGAACCCTTTCAGGATCTTTCTCTTTGTTGGGTAGTATATTGTATTTTTTCAAATCTAATTATCTATAACGTAAAAGAAAAAACAGTAAATGTGTGTAAATAAATAAAACAAACAACTTATTTCCTTTATAATGAAATTACGAAGTTTTCTTTAATAAAGTTGATTCTCCACATCTGAGAAACTTAGATTTCTTTTGAGTTACAAACTTTGTCTTTGGTTGAAAGCCATTAGTGTTTTGCCGCATTTAACAAGATATAATTCCCCTCTTGAGGAAAAACTTTACGGAACTCATTAAAATAAACTTGGATATAATAATTGTACACTTGAAAATTATATTTTAAATGAAATTAAGTAGAAAAAACATTAGTTTTATGTAAATCACTTAAGAAAGTTTTGTATTAGGTTATTAGTGCCTAATATAGTTATATAAAATACATAAATCTCTACAGGCTGTTACACGAAAATTTGTTCACGAAGAAAGCGGCGGGGTGACTGCCCTATGCGGTGCAGTGGAAGCATGTCTCGGTCAAGGGTTGAGGAGGCGTGCTCTTGGCCTTTTCAAGACGAGCTCCACTACCGCTCTCTTGCATAAAATTGCTAAGGTAAGTGTGTTAAGTGATGTATTTCTCCTGATATCTTTTTCACTGCCGATCTTACTTTACTTGATGTTATTATGCATTTGGTGAATATAAAATTTTGCTAATTTACTAAACGAATTCTTTACTTATGCTTGTAAGACAGTATTTACTAACAAAATACTAGATTCCAATACTGGCAACAAGTTTTCAAAATACATTTGTAAAGAGTTGTAACTAAAAGAAAACTATAAATATATCTATAACTTCATCTCACTGTAATTAATTGAACTAACATAAAAAACCAATTCATTTTTCATATTCAGGTATATTAATATCCATACGTTATAGGATATTCTTTTTTAAAGCTATCTGAACTTTACATATCAAAAGCTATCATCATATTTCAAAAAATAAATGAATAAAATTGTACACGTGTGGATATAACGTGCGAACAACAAGATAAAAATTACATACACTTTTTAATACCAGCTGGGTGCTATTCAACTTAAAATACAAATTACCTGCTATTTAAAACTGAAACTCTAGCTCGGAATTAACAAATACATTAAAAATTCGAATTATTTTACATAATATTGAAAATGTATTTAAATTGACGCCGTCATGACGCAGAGGGCAACAGGCTACCATAAGCTCGGCAGGTGAGGGTTCGATTCACTCACGGAAATGAGACATTTATTATATTAATTTCCTGGGCAACAGAAATGTCTTAATGGGGAAGGGAGTGTCTTAACACGAGGTTTCTGGATAGCGTAGAGCTTCAAAAAAAAATTAAACCTATAATTCGCTTCCAGTAAAATGGTATTTGCAAACAGAGTCGTTTCCATTAAGAGACTTCCGTTCCCCACTTTCCACCGAATTCTGGAGGCAGTGGGATTTAAACGTACAATGGGTCGCACAGTGTCACGACTGGCCTCAACATGTTAATTGTGCAAAGAAATATCAAGATTTCGATAAATCATTTCTATGAAAGGAAAAATACGTAGTAATTCTTGTATAGGCACATATTATAAGGCAAAGGGTTTGAGTCCGGGATAAACTAAGCTTACGCCAAATTTAGTTCCGAAGGTTTTTGGGTCTCGGATTATTGAAGCGAACGATAATATATTAAGTGGAATGTTACGTACGTTTCAAATCGATATATAAACTTAAATAATAAGTTTACTACTACTTTATATATCTGTATATATATATTTATTAGGGTTTAAAATGTTCTTTTGATAATAATATTATGTTGGTAGGTTAACGCTCTTTTGCTTATCCTTTGAATATTTGTAACTTATGTGTATATTAGTTTACGCTTTAAGCAGAAACAAGATTTTCTATTTTCCATGGAGATTGAACCGACTACTTTGCGAACCACACTGATGTGAGACACTATGTTCCTCACGTTCCGCTGAGTTTTCAAGACATTGTGTGTTCAACGCCGCTCTTTGCCTCATTACCAGAGCCAGGAAATTATAATAATTAATTTCCCCGAGTGGAAATCGAACCCTGAACCGTTACACGCTGTGAAACTGCACCATGAAGGCCTCGATCAATGATTTATCAATTACTCTCATATATGATGCTATTTCAGCGCCTTCGATTATGTTTATCTTCACTTTCTCATCTTTGCTGTGCAGCTTGAAAATGGTTAAATATCATTTTTTTCCGTTTTTCTTTTTGTTTATTTTTAAAGAATGACATTTAGTATCGGGTAAGCTAAAACCATGTATATTCTATGGGTATATTTATTGTGAACTGTACAATAATATCTTCGAACTAATCTAATATCTAACCTAATGCCTTCGACAACGCTCTTCTTACGTAGCGTGTTTAATGTGTGAAATATTTAATGAGAGATCGTCAACTTTATTATTTTTTTTCAGCTTCGTGCTGTATCCCGTAGGTATCCGTATGCTCATATCCGTAGGTATAGGGAACCTAATAATAAGACACTCCGTTCCCCACCTTCGAAAGAAAGAAAAAGTGAAGAAAGAAATATCAATAAATAAAAACACATGCAAAAAAAGCTTTATACATTCTCTTGTAACTAGTTTTCCCTCTTTATTTGATACATGTAGGTCATAGTAGAAATATTTGTACATTGGAATCTCGGCGATATCGCGACATCGATGTGACCTTTTCATTATTTTTTAATATACTATGTATTATTGAAATTTTCTATCTTTTAAAATAAAAAAATACAATACTAAATTGTTATAAAAGCGTTACTTTAATTTAAATGATGAAACCGTAAAGAGGCCAGTTGACGAACGGCGTGGTGGTTAAACGCGACTGGTTGTGGGTTTGATCCCCACTCGAGGAAATGAAATATATATTTAAATTTATAATTGAATTTCCGCCGCTCAACACGAAATGCCTACAGAATTCCGCGGAATTCTCTCTGCCTACCATACTCTGTTCATGATACACCGGGAAGCATAATTGTTATTTTTTAAAACTAAATAGCGCGGCGTTGAGTTCTGCCACTCAACACGCATTGACTCCAGAATTTAGCAGAAAGTGAGGAACGGAGTGTTTTAACACTGGGTTCCCTCTGCCTACGTCTTAACGAGTTACAGTGTTACAATAATGAATTTACAGTATTCGTTTATATTCGTCGCTTTGTACTCGTACGTACGCACGAGCTGGTAAAATCGATGCCACCGATGGATATATATGATATGTATGTATCAAACATGTTTGTTTCTATAAGTGCTTTGTTTTACTTTATAATTCAGTTTGCAGAGAAGCGGAGAAAATTGTAAATTATAAGTATAATATAGAGTTCCTTCTTTTACGATGATGATACCTGTGCTTGCATACGGTGGTTGTGAGTTCTAATTTTAACTGAAGTAACGCTGTTTCTAATTAATTTTCGGTACTCTTATGTACATAATGTAAATAAGAATAAATACATAGGTGACTTTACACAGATTTTTACCATATGCGTTTAAAATAATATAGTACTCAATGAAGCAACTATCACATGAGCACAAATAACGCTTTATATCCCGCTTTATAGCAGTGTAGGCACAGAGAGCTAGAGTTAAGACACTCCGCTCTTCACTTTCCGCCGAATTCCCGAAGCATTGTTTGTTGTCTCCTGCGCCACGACCGGCCTCAGTTAATTCATCAATATGGTTTTTTTATATAGCTGTAATTATTTGAACGGTAAGTAATTAAAATATATATATTTATATTATAAAGTACATTAAATGTTAACTCTGATATTCTCCACATAAAACATTGTCGTATAGGGATAAATACAAATGTAGGATTACGATACAAACCACATTAGTACGTGTTGACTTTGTAAAGTGTGTCGGGGTGGATAGGTTTGTTGACTTTTGCCGACGTGAAAGCGGAATGAGAATAAAAAAACCTATTATTTTTCGTTTTTTTTGTAAGAAAAACCAGATGATATCTAGATAAAGTGTGTAAGGTGTAAAATTGCTCTTCTTCTTCTTCTTTGTCGTTCTTCATTACTGAAGGTCGTGCCCGTTCTGGTAGGTATTGGTGGAAGAGCAAACGAGATGCTTCCATGCTTCCTTCTTTCCTCTGCTTGCCTTATTTAAAAATCTTTTGCAAATATCTTTTATTGCTTTTTTAAAAAAGCTACAAACAGCGATGTTAAAAATGTTGAATTTTGAAGAAAAAGAAACAACTTATTAGTTCAAAAGAGCAATAAAACATGTGCGATTTTTCAATTTCGATACTTTAAGGGACCACTAAATTCCAAATTTTATTCCAACTAAAGTTTCATCCTTAAACCCAAACGTATTAGCTGACCTAATTCTGTCTTCCATTTCTTTACACTGAATATATTTACCTACTTATACGTTATAGTATATTAATGCTCATATTCTATTATATGAAAATCTATAAATATATAGGATATATAAAGTTTTCCTAAATAATGGAGAGTAAGAAATATTAAAGCACTTTTATAAATAATATGTCCAGAAATTTATGTTTTAATTCATTTTTAATAAATAGTATAAAAAAGCTTTTTCTTCCATGAAGCTTAATATAGCAATGGAAATGCATTATTCGTAGGTAGGTATTTAATATAACTGGTGTGCGAAATTACAATTATTGCAAATTTAAATATAATAAATATAAATTAAAAAAATATTTAAAGGGTAAAAAATATATAAAGCTTGAGCCCAGTTGTGGCGCAGGGGTACGCGACTGGTTGTGGGTTCGTTCCCCATCCGATGAAATGACATAGTTAATATTATCATTTCTTCGCTCTGGTGTCGAGGTAAAAGCGCGGCGTTAAGTTCCACCACTCAACACCCAATGTCTCTAGAATTCGGCTGGAAAATGAAAAGCGTCTTGTGTGGAAAGTGTCTTAACACTGGGTTCCCTCTGCCTACCCAGCTGAACGGAATACAAAGTGAAGCTGATTATTATTATTTAAAGTATAATGGAAAAGCGGCCTTACCCACTGTGTATACAAATACTGTATGTACAATATGAAGATCTTTGAGTTCGTACGTCTGGAGGGAATATACTCGTATGATTTAATAATAAATTGAAGGCAAGTATTTCAATAGATGAGTCCCAATTCCCAAATCACTAGGATATAGTAGGAGGAGTACTAAGGCTAGTAGCGAAACGGCTTACCTATTTTTAGTTTAATTAAAAAATGAATACCTATACTGTGGACGTATTGTTAACAAAAATCTCTTAAAAAATTCTTTAACTTAAAACGAAAATATAGGTTTTGAACTTTTACGCATCAAATTCGCCTTTTTCAATTTCATATTTAATCTTTTACGTGTAAAATTGGCTGTTCTCGTAGTAAATTTCCTACTTTATATACTTATACATATCTAGGCTATTCCCTTTATTTGGTAAGATGTCACCTCTAGTTGTGACAGATGACAAGTGAAATTCAGATTCAGGATAACGCTGAAGATGAAATTGTATTATTTTATAAATAAACAAAAAAATATGATAGTTTATATATATTTTTTTATCAGCTTCACGCTATATCCCGCACACAGCAGGGTAGGCAGAGAGAACTTAGATTTAAGATACTCCGTTCCCCACTTTCTGCCGCATTTTGGAGGCTTTGCGTGTTGAGTGAGAGAACTCAACGCCGCGCTTTGCGTCGACACCAGAGCGAAGAAATGGAGATATAAATTTAAATAAATATTTCATCTCCTCGAGTGAGGATCGAATCCACAACAATTCAGCATAATATTCAATCCCACAAATATTTATCGGCAAATCTTCGTTTCTCAATTTCTGGTATCTCTTTAAGAGGAATCTTAAAAGTTTGAAGAGGCGAGGGTTCGCTTAATGTTTTTATTGAATTTAGATACCCGGTACGGTTAACCTTGAACAGTTATCTTTGCTGTGGATCAGACGGGACTTTGATAACTTTTGAATTATTTGCTAACTTCGTTTAAATAACCTTCAAAGAACTGATCAGACGGGCGAAAAAATCTTAAAATTTTGATATATAGGTGAAATTGACATTAATGTAGCGGAAAAAAGTTTTGTGCTATTTTATTTCTCAATATTTTAAAGTTAAAAAAAAAATGAACGTAACAATATTTGAAGATATGGATCGTTGTGGGTTTGATTCCCACTCAGTGTAATGAAATATTTAATATTTTCATTTCCTCGCTTCTGCAACTAGGCAAAGCGCGGCGTTGAGTTCCTCCATTCTACACATAATACGGAGAATACGGCGGAACGGAAGGATCTTAATAGGAACGGAGTGTCTTAACACTAAATTCCCAGGTTTCCTTTGCCTACCCTGCTATATGCGAAATATAGCGTGAAGCTGAAAATGAAATAAATGAATAAATGTAGTAGCACAAATATAGAGAAATGTTAAAATTCGATATTAAAATGCATCATTTTGAAATTTTCTCTCATAAAGCATCCAGCATTTCCCAGGCAGTTATATGTAATTTAAATCTACCTCCGCCCACTTCCCTTGATTGCAGGGAGACATAATGCGATTTTGCGGGGTAAATTGATTCCAAACATAGATTGAAATTATTTTCTTGTAAATTATTTTTAATCTTCTTATGTTTTTCACGTCGCATTGTTAACATATTGTAAAGAAAGCCTAAAAGTAAAAAAAAGAGAAAAAAATCAGCTTCACGCTGTATCTCGCACACAGCATGGTACGTAGAGGGAACCTAGTGTTAAGATTCTGGAGGCATTGCTTATCTAGTATTTTTTTTATAAATAAATAAATAAATAAAAATACTTTATTTGTTCAACAGATTTTACACAAAAATAATTGTTACAAAGATCTCCTTTTAAGCAAGTAATGCCTGTATTAGGAGACCCCGGTCTTCCAATATAATATAGTGGAGAAAAAAACATATTTTACAAATAAAATGAATTAATTGCTTTGTACATAAATATATAAGTTAGGTTCAACATCTCTTTTTGTGTATATGATTCCATAAGTGATTTATTAAAAATAATAAAATTAATATTTTCATTAGCACTGTCCGGAAGCGGCGCTAGTGTCAGCTCGTGTGCTATCAGCTGAGGGGGCACCAGCAACACGTTCAGCATCGGGCGTTGAGAGGAGACCTTCGGCGCCACGACCTCCTCTGAACAAGAGAGGAT
The DNA here is from genome assembly GCA_016802625.1 of Heliconius numata. Lineage (NCBI taxonomy): Eukaryota > Metazoa > Arthropoda > Insecta > Lepidoptera > Nymphalidae > Heliconius > Heliconius numata. The sequence goes on from JAEBDU010000019.1 coordinate 21,069, forward strand.
CGGGATCTTTACTGTCGCAATCACCGCCGCAGTCCAAGTAAGTGTATTGTATTTTTAATTTTCTTATTAGCTTCACGATGTATCCCGAGATAGCAGAGTAAGCTAGGGGAACCTAATGTTAAGACACTGTGTTCCCCACTTACTGCCCAGTTATTAGATTTAGGTGTAGAGTGGCGAAACTCAACGCCGCGTCCTTTTAAATAAATTATATTTAAATGTTAATATAAGTAATATAACGTGAGATTAACCGAAAGTAATCCGTTCTAAAAGAAAATAATATTTCTATACAACAAAGTTAGAAGAGTCATTTCGTTATTACACAAGAATTACACTCGAGCTTGGGGCGCTTTTCTGTTACGTATTACTTTTGTAAGCTATTGTTACTTCATAAACATGGAAGGGGAAGTTCAGGGTGACACTTAGAGAATTATGCTAGAGTTTTCTTTATTTCTGTTTGAAAAGTTTTTGAAATATGAATGTGTTGTCAAATTTGAGCCGTCGTGGCGCAGCGGCAGAGGGTGTGACCGTAACGCAACGGTTGTGGGTTCGATCCCCATTCGGGGAATGAATGATTGTTTATTAATATTTGAATTTTTTCGCTCTGTTTACAAGGCAATTGAAGTTACGGCGATGCATTCCGCCGCCCAACACGCAATAGCTAGAAAATTTGGCGGAAAGTGGGTAACGGAGTGTCTTAACACTATGTTCTGTCGACCTGCCTATAGATGATATATGCGGGACTCAGCGGGAAGCTAAAAAACTTAGCTCAATTAACTTAACGGAGTGGTAGAGAGAACGGAGCGCCAAATGCTACGCTCTCTATAGGGTAAACCCCGGATAGTTGCCTCGGACGGATACTTGCCTCAGTTTCAAATGCTCTATGTTAGACGTGTTGTCAGTGTTTCTTTTTGATCATAATAAGAAGCGTCCCCCGCGTAGGACTCGGTGCCGCATCAGCTGTCGAAGTAGCTGCACGAGTTTTGTCCGTGTGAGTAAAACTCTTCCGCGACAATACTTTGACGAGCGTCAGAATTATATTGGCAAGTAATCTCCGTTAAATATAATTATAACTAATTGCGGTTTCAGTAAAATAATTATTTCTTTGATTGCATTAGAGTTTAAATTGCACTGTAATAAACGTTTTGTTGTTTATAATATGTTTAATATGTTTTATTTATTTTGTAAATAAAAAGGGCAAGTATCCGTATCAAAAAGGATAGTTGCCTTACTGTCTTTTGCGGATTGTTGCCCTGGGGCAACTATCCGTAACTACACATTTTAACAGGTTTTTTTCTTAGTTATTTTTTTCATTTGGTTTTACCTTTTTTTCTTGGTGATATTTTTATTGGGTTTTACTATAGTTTATCTTAAATAAAATAAATTCTCAACAGCAAAATGCCTCGCAAGTATAAACGAAAGCCAGGCGTGGTGCCGCGCCACATCAGCTGGACAGAAGATAGCTTAGCACTTGCGTTCGAAGATCTAATTTAAAAAAAAGTATCAACGAAATATCCCGGATTTATGGCATATCCTCTCGAACCTTAAGAAATTCAAAATAGCAATATCAATTAGCAAATTGAAAAAAAGTGAAATACCAACAAAGAAGTTAAAGTTGATAATTATTGTGTAGAATGTTTTGAAAATTATAATTTAACTAAATCAAAATCAGATAGGATACAATGTGAGATGTGTCGAATGTGGTTGCATGAAACTTGTACAACATTCAAAAACCGTTGCATGAGATGTGGCAAATTGAAAACCTTGGCTTCTGGTAATAATCAATACTAATGCCAAAGTTATTCCCATAATTATTTTTAATATTTAAGATAAATACTAATATTTAATTAATTTTTTAAATTAAAAAATTACATGTTCAAATTTAAAATTTTAAAACCTTAGTACTTTTAAGTGTTGTTTAGGAAATAATTATAAAGGATCTCAGTAAGTAATTAGAACTGAATACTTATTTAATAGATGCTATGCCAAAGTTAATTCTTATTTTTATTGTTGTTCTACCTTTTCTCTCTATGAGTCTATTTTGTTGTAATTTTATAATTTTATTGATTTTGATTAATACTTAATGAAAGATTGTGTTCAATAACAAAAAGTGATTACTTAAATTAATATAAGTTCGTTTTTATTTGAAAAAAAAAATAGACAGGCAAGTATCCCCCGAACCATTTTTAACGTTAGGCTAGTATCCGCCATAGTTGGCAACTATCCCCTTTTTTAGAGGCCACATAAAACAGGCTGTACTCAAAATTAATAATATTTATATTTGAAAAAATTGGCTGAGTTAGAAGATTAATATACTATGTTTAAGAACACACATCGAATAGGTAATGTAGTGGTATACATTTCTAACAAAAGAGCTTTTTCAAAAAGTGTGGCAACTATCCGGGTTTTACCCTATACGGTCTATACATCTGACAATGGACGAGTCGAGAGAGGTATGTAGAGATAGTAAAGAAATTGTGGATTTAAAAAAAAATATCTATCTATATATATAAAATCGAAAAGTCACTCACTCATCACGAAATCTCAGAAACTACAAGTGCTAGAAATCTCAAATTTTACATAGGAGTTATTTATAGGACGTAGGTGCTCGCTAAGACGGGAATTTGCAATATTCGACTTCTAGGGGGTTGTTTTTGGGGTTGAAAGTTTGTATGAAACTTCGTTACTCCAAATGCTAGGAGTCTCAAATTTTCCATGGACGTCACTTATAGGACGTAGGAACCTCTTGGAGACAGAAATTAATAATAACGTAGTTTACGCAGGCGACGCCGCGGGCGGGCCGCTAGTATGTATATAATTTTTAAAGTCAAACAGTAGGGATTCGAACAATTTTTTTTACACTCGTACTCTTCAGGAACCATAGATACCTACGTGTACTCTGTCAGCTCCATTCAATTCATGGAAATTGCTAATTATATTTAAAAGTAAAATTCTATTTAATAAAAATGTCTTACAAATACCGGCTCAAAAATTAAATATTCATCTATTAACAAACGAAATGAAAGGTATCAATTTTCCGGTGGAAAATTTATTGAGGAAATGAAATTGTCGTTGAAATGAGATATTGAAGACATTTATCACGGAACGTAGTCACATTGTAAACGTAAATCTTCAATGTAATGGTGAGTAACGAAAGAATAATGTGGATATATCGATAATTTCATTGTAAATTGTTTGTAAAGGTCCTTGAATTTTCCATATTTTTATTTTTTTTTACTATATTCCACATGTAGCAGGGCATAGGAAAAGTAGTGTTAAGACACTCCGTTTTCGTAACTCAACGCCGCGCTTTGCCTCGAAACAAATTGTGTGCAGCACATACAGCTTGAGGCTGTTTTTTTTAATTCAGTACATACACGCAACCTTAGTTTGAAATATTTTGACATTTTGCGAAACCGCACAGGCGCCCTTCAAATTAATTCGGTTAATGTTATTCCAATAATGGCAACAATCCTATTACAGCAATTTATTTACTGTCCAACAATATTATATCTTAATATAATAAACTGTGAAATCACTGATTTCTCTTTAGAAAAATGAATTTATTTATATTTTTATTTAAAAGCTGAATTGATAATTAAATGAATGCTGCCAATTAATATTTTTTTTAAGAAATAAAAATATTAAATATCGTTAATGTAATAAAAATATTGATTATTGAATGAAGTGATTTAATACTAGGCTCCTTCTATCTATCCTGCTACATGCGTGATACAGCGTGAAGCTAGCAAAAAAATGGTTTTTGGGCTTATCGACAAATTTTTACAGGTTTTAAATATTGAGGCTGTTTTAATTAAAAACTATTATATTTATAAAATACGAAATATTTTTATATTCTTTTGAATAAATAGTAATAAATCATAAATAATTCTCTATATATTGCAGTAAGCCAATTAAAACTGTAACCGTATTATACGAGTATATACCCACGCGATGCATCGAGTTGATTGAGTTTCAGTTATGAACTAGTTAACAACGATTCTATATGCATCGCTTTGAATCGCCGGTTGTTAAAGTTAGTAAAGTGTTCCAGTAAAATGAATGAATGTGCATAAATTCTAAAAGGTTAGTTTAGTGGGTGTCTTTGTTTACATCTGTCTATATGAATTGGAATGGAACTTTATAAGTGTTTAATAAATGGGGAATGGAAATGTTTTAATGGGAACGAAGTGGCATTATCGTAATACAAGGTTCCCATGTTCTATCTGCCTGTCCTGCCAATAAAAAGTAAGTACGTTTTGACGGTTCCTAGGTAAAGTACTCGTACCTATCGTCTTTTATCGCTGTTATAAACATTGGTATTAACAATGGTAGTTTTCGATTACATGTACTTTTAAAAGTTTAAAAACCGCAAAAATAACTTTTTATTGATATTTTGAAAAAATAAACATTTTACTTTCACGCAAAATTGGCTAAATGGATTTGGATAAAACTTTATAGTATTATAGGTTGTTCGTCAATATAACACATAGGCTACAATTTACATAAAGTATAATATGGCTATAATAAAATAATAACTTTAAGCGGGCGAAGCCGCATTTGGGTCGCTAGTATTCTTATAATATACTTCAAGTCATTTAACATTTATGGTTTTAAAATTGTCATTTCACATAGTTATTGTTTAATTAGAAGGAAGTATCTCATGTTTTTGCAGAAGAAAATTAGATTTATTCTTCTTTTATTACTTATATTAGATAAATTTCTTTGCGGCACGTGCACGGTAAAGAAATATGAGAGTTCTACTTACAGGGAGGGACGAACTTTTATTTATAACTTTCTACTATTTTATGTCTCACAAAGAATTGTGAAAAAGAGACTTTGAACTTGATTAATTATTACTTAGAATTTAGAATTGTTCTTGGTTTTATTATTATTAATTTATTATTTTAAATAAAATATATCTATGTATTATTCAATTTTTACATTTCATTTGAAGTCCTCGCGGCGCAGACAGAGAAACGGCGTGACTGTAAAGCGACGGTAGTAGGTTCCATTTCCACTTTTGGAATTATTTATTTAATATTTTCATTTCTTCGCTCTGGCTCCAAGGTTAAAGCTGATTTTTTACTGTTCATATATTTTTTTCCATTTGTCATAAAAAATAATTAACAATGTTTGTTTGTTCCGCGTTGAATTTCCACCTCGTAGCTGGTTGGGAGTATCACGGCTTACTGAAAGCCAACTTTACCCAATTACGCCGCCGCGCCGCCATTTTGCCAGCTGTGACATTTTAATTACAAACGACCACATCACATCACTACCTTTCGCTACGTAGATTCCCACGTTAATTGAATTTATAAGTTAAAGTTCAAAACTGACGTTTTAATTGTTTAAAAACAAAACCCCCAACACTATTTGTGTTCTCTCGTTAGTTGGAAAACGAAATATAGATATAATATACTAGGGTAGGTAGACGTATATACTCGTGCACGTAATAGTGTTGAGACTCTCCGCTTACCACTTATCACCGTATTTGAGATTTAAAAATTGCGAGGAAATTATCCCCCATTTGGAAGAACGAATTATTTGATATTTCTAATTCCTTCCCCAAATTACTGATTGAACCCCAAACTGTCGTTTTGGCCCCCAAACAGTCACAGGCTGTACCACTACGTTACAACGGCGTATTATATAGCTAGACGCTTGTTCTCAAGCATAATAGATGAATGTCTTCTCTAGCAAGAGACACGTGCATGTCGAGTCCGAGAGCTTTCTATAATATGTAGGACACTCTCTTATCAAAGATTGTATAGAAATATTTGTTATTTTTTCTCGATTATGTATTGTATTATTATACATAATATGTAGTGTATGTCTAAATATTCGATCCCTATTTATTTCTTCTAATGAAAATGGGCAATGGAGTCTCTTAACACTAGGTTCTCTATGTCTATCCTGTGTGCGAGATATAGCGTGAACCTAATAAAAATAGAAGATTCATTCGATTTTCTGTAGCCTCGTCTGTTGGCGATTCCACAATATTTTAGATCTTTGATAATATATTTTCTAATTTAATCAACGAAAGATTAGCCAATCACCGGCGCTATTAGTTTTATAAAAAAACTGAATCACTTTATCTTTTTATCTTATTAAGTAATCAAGTATCTCAGGATCTCGTCTGGCGTTAAGAGCTTTATAATCTAGGTCTAACGTAGCGCGATAAAATCTGTTAAATAACTGAATAACAAAACAAAGGGTAGGCATAGGTAACCTAGTGTCAGGACACTCCGTCCCTTACTTTCCGTCACGCCAATTTTTCGCGACATTTGTCTTGGTGCTCTCTGGCACCAAGTTTGACACTTTCTATCTCTTTTTCTTATACCTCTAAGAAATGTAAATATTAATAAATAATAATCCTTTTCTCCGAGTGGGGATCGAAGCCACAACCGTCGCGCTATAGCCACAACCATGTGACCCTTCTTTAGGAGGCTGGACTTTACCTTTGAAAAGATATGTTCCTGTAAACGTTGTTTTTTTAATTTTTTAGGGGTCATTTTTAATTAGTAAAATTTCTGGGGTGGGCACCAGACTATTCTGGGGTGGGCACGAACCACCTGGCCCCCCCTCTTTCTACGCCCATGATGTTTTTGTTACTTTAACATCTATAATATTGTTATGGTTACGATCTTACGATGAAGCCGTAAAGCCGGGTATTTCGTTATAACAAAAGATTACTTGTCTGTTTCTCTTTATCGTCAGTTTATGATCGATCGTAAATGAGAACAATAATGAGGATTACTTTTCATTGGCATTTTATTTATTTTATGTCTTAACTGTGTATATTGCGGGTCTTATAAAGAAGATGCTTGGTATACTCTCTTTTCTCCGTCTCTTTTATTTTAAATCTATATTAATTTACCACTAGGCCAGCCATGGTCCAGGGGCACAAGAGTGCGACTGTAAACACGACTGGGTGTGGGTTCGATCCCGACTCAACATGCAATGCCTTTAGAATTCGGCGGAAAATCGGGAGCGGAGTGTCTAAACACTAAGCTCCTTCTGCCTACCCCACTGTGTGCGTGAAGATGAAAATAAAATGAAACCAATATATATTTTTTTACCAGGTACTTATGGATACGAATAGCCCTGTTCGAGCGACAATTAGCAAAAATCATCGAACATCTAGTCAACAATGCCACGAGGTACTATGAAAGGGAAGCATTGGTAGCGGATCCAGACTACGGCAGTATACTGAGTTCCTTGCTGGTCGGACCTTGCGCTTTGGAGTACTCCAAAGCGAAGGCCCCAGCTTGTTTCTGGACGGACCCTCCGGCGGATGAACTGGTAAGAAAAATATCCATAAATAACCGTATATCCATAAATGGCCGTAACGCAATGGATTCGATTCCCACTCTTGGGAATGCAATGAGTGGCGTTGAGTTTCGTGGTTATATTGAAAATAAAAAATATAAAAATATTTTTTATTTTCAATATATTGTAATAAGTTTTCACAGCTTTTTCCCTTTTTTGGACGTTGACATTTTAATTAACACAAACTTTTATTGCCTTTATAACCATTTTTTAAAGCTAAAAGAAATTTTTTAGCGAACGACCATTCAAAATGAAATATGTATTGTAGAAAATGAATGTAAAGAAGTTATGTGGTATGAAAAGTAAAAACAAGATTCCGACAAGTAAAGTTCAGCTTAATAATTTAAATAAAAAATAAAATACCCGTAACAAATCCAAATCAGTTTTTTTATTAATATAACATTTAAAATATTACAAATTTGTAAATACTCACAGACGGTACAGTTAAGAAGCTTTCCTATACTTCTCAAGGAATCTACTTATCAAATTTTAGCTTTCAACGCCGCGTTGTTCCAGCTGTGCGTTGTCTATCAATCATTCATTAACGGAAAAGTTTTATAATGTACTAGCGACCCGCTCGCGGCTTCGCCTGCTTGAACGACATAACTATTTATTTTCTCATTCGAATTATTTTCGTGATCTTATAATATTATCATTTTAAAGACAATTGCAAACTAAATTGAAAAATATAGTTATTTTGTAATTTCATCAAAGAAAATAGTCTATATCAGCGTAACTTTTCTATTTACGAACCGGTTTAAATAAAACAAACCTTAACTAAATGTTAAGGAAAGGTTAGCTGTCCATGTATAGACGTAGGTACAGACATATACAGGTACCTACCCTATAAACGACATTGAAACTCACAGTCCCATTCTTATATTTCTTTTTACATAATATCATACAATTTGTATATAGGTTCAAAGGCACAGGATGTCAGCTGGTACGACAACTCCGCCGTCTGTGCGTCGACCCATACTAAATTTCAGAAGAAGTCTGAACGCGTCGTCGGATGACGGTACTGCTACTACATCAGGTAAAATATATAATTCAAGATTTTACTTAATTTTGAAACTAATAAGCGGCGTTGAGTTCCGCTACTCTACACACAATACCTCCTTAACCTCCTTCCAGAATTCGGCGCAAAGTGGGGAACGGAGTGTCTTAACACTAGGTTCCCTCTTCCTACCCTGCTGTATGCGGGATACAGTGTGAAGTTGAAACTAATAACTCCGTTATAATAGTAAAACAAGTAAATATACTTTGTTTTTTCCAATACGTCTAAGTATATGTGTACAAAGTTTCATGAGAATCGGTAGAGTACCTAGTTTAGGCATTTTACGATAACAAACATACTTACATTCACATTTTATACTATTAGTATGAGTTACGCCAAGTACGCTATTAATATTTTCTTTATTTATGTACGTTTTATCCTCTAGTAATAATTTCTTAAAGATGGAATACCTTATTAAAGTTATGAAAAAATCTGTTAGTCGTTAGAGCCCCAATAAATTAATAATGAATTTAAATTGTATTTGCAAATAAAATTTGGTGGTGTTAAGTATTCATTTATATTATTAAAAATCCTAATCTAATAGTAATGAAATTTGAATTTGAAATTAGATAATAAAAGCTTGTAATTAATTAAGTGGCCGTTCTGTCACAGTGGGATAAGTTTGTGATTGTAAAGACGACTGTTGTGGGTACCATTTTCACTCGACGAAATTAATTGTTATTTATTAATATTTCATTTCTTCGAACAAGGCTAATAGCGGTGTTGAGTTTTTCCCCTCAACACACGAAGTGTCACAACACTAGGTTCCCTCTACTCTGGTAAATGCGAGATACAGCGTGAGGCCGCAAAAAAATTATGAAATTCAATCCAAGTTGAAAACCGTATTTAATATCAATTAATTAAAGAAATTGTTCAAAAAGACAACTAACTAATTTATAAACTTATATCAAAGTATTTATTTACTTGATTCAGTTAATTAACTATTAAGTCTCGAGTTCATTTTAAAAGCTTTATTTAATTACTTTAGTAAGTGTATAAACTTATTAAGTAAGGTCAGTCAAGTCTAGTTCTCTTTTAATAGGTTTGATGACTTTGCTTATAATTGTTGCGTGTTTAATTTGTATTGGATTTCGAGGATTTCGTAAATAGTTCTAGACATCTTAGAATTTGAATTTTAATATATAATTAAGATTTTAATATAATCGTTTTGTAATATTAGAGATATATTAATAATCCAGTAATATAATAGTAGCAAGTATTATTTAAGCGCTCTTTTAGAAATTAAATAAAACAACAAGGCTGGCTCTTGTACTGTAGTTATTTTTTGACTTTGAAACTTTTCCTTTCAAACGACTTTTTCCAATATTATTTTGTTAATATTTAACGTTAAGAAAATGTTATAGGAGCAGGTAACGCGACAGTTTCAAGCGCCAAGGATTACGTGGAAAGCCTACACCAGAATTCCCGGGCCACTTTGTTGTATGGAAAAAATAATGTTCGCGTACAGCCGGTGGGTATATTTGTTATTGTTATTTCTAATGTATTTTAGTGACATGATTGATTATTTTTTATTTATTTTTTAGCTTCACCTTGTATCCCACACATAGTATGGTAGACAGAGGGAACCTAGGTTCGATCTCCATTGGAGGGAATTATTTATTAATATTGTCATTGCTTTGCTCTGACACCAAGGCAAAAAAAGCCTGGCGTTGAGTTCCGCCGCTCAACACGCAATGTCTCGAAAAATTCCGTAAGAGGTGGGGAACGGAGTGTCTTAACACTAACTTCGCTCTGCCTATCCTAATATATGCGAGATACAGCGTGAAAAATAAATATAATAATTATAAAACAACTTGCAGAAAGATGTAGAAGAACCAATGCCGGGTTACCTAAGTCTACATCAAACCGCCGCCGGGCTTGTTATCAAATGGACCCCAAATCAACTTATGAACGGGTACGCTGAAAGCGAAGGAATTGATAAAAGGTAATTACGTTCCGCTATTTAATTTCTATAGTGGATTCTAGTAATATGTAGTTATGTAGAAAGTAATAAGAGCTATTGCTTGTATGTTTTTTTGTCCTTTTGTATGAAATTCGTAGACAATTTTTATTCATTTTTGACCTAATTTTTTTATTGGTAAATAATATCTAAAACGATAATGAATGTCTATTGTCTCTTAGAATGTGATTTATTATTGTAAATTTGTATTTCGTACCTACAATCTGTTTAATGCTATTAATTTAAATGGAGTTTTTATTACTTTTTCATTCTTTGTTAGGCAGTAAATATTCTCTTGATTTGAGTGCTATATATTTTTAATTCATTCTCTATTTCGTCGATTTGAGTGTAAACCAGGTCATTTCGTTTTTTTTATTTTTTCGTTAGGTACATTTTTATACCATTGGAAAATGTAAAAAAAAAAACAAAATGTAGCTTATTTATTTGATTTTATTTTATTGTCTCTACTGAAAATTTACTTAACAGTTAACAGGTTTACACTATAACCCGACGATTTGTTTTGAGTGTATTAGTGTAGTTTGTACAGTAAGGTTGACGAGTTGTGGCCGCCCTGAAATTGCTGTGAAGGGCTAAGTAGATTTCATTGTAAGATTATTCTTACTTTTGATTATTTTCCTCCTAAGGTTCTTAAAAACTAACTTAAGGGCAGCCTTCATAGTAACCTCGTCAACCATACTGTACTGTGCATCACTGTCTTTGGTCAGTACCGTGTAATTTCGTCTGCCTGTCCACCTTTTTTTTATTTTAAATGTATTCTGTAAATATATGTTAATTTGCATGATATACCCAAATAGCACATATAACATTTGTTCTGAGTATGCTATTGTAGCGAGTATCAGTATCGTTGGCACCGCGTACATTCGTCCGCGTGTCCGCACGCGTGTGTTCTGTGCAGTGCGGCGCCGTGCACAGTGTACAGGCGGGTCTGTGGCGGCTCGCTCTGTGCTGATTGGTATGTATGTATAGGCTTTGTTTTGTTTTTTTTAATGCTTATTTTTGTATAGCTTGGTCGACGAGTTGTGGCCGCGTTGAAGTTAGCTGTGGACGGTTGAGCAGATTTAATTTTACGGTTTTTATTATTTTTGATTATTTTCGTTCCGAGTGTACTATGTGCAAAATTTATGAAAGTTTAACTAAAGTTAAGCTTGGCGGCCACAACTCGTCGACCGTATAATATCTTAAGGTAAGCCTAAGCACGCAGTAGATAGTTGAGAACTTCTCTCTCTCTCAGATTCTTTTAATGAGACGAATCTATAGAATGGAACCTTTAGTTGGTTTCATTTCGAGAATCTCATTTTCTTACAGAACAAGTAACACATTTATTCCTGTCACGTATAGAATTGTTTTCTTTTTTTATTATTATTTATGGTTCATGTTTGATTTACGTGTTTCTAATATTGAGTTTCGAGGATATTACAATTATGTTGGAGGAAATGTCCCTATAGATTTGTTTGTAATTATGCTAATAAATAGATTGTTTATATTATATTTACAATTTTCTTAACGAAATTAAGTAACCTATAGTAAAAGAGAAGTTTTACATTGTATAATATGTGACAAAGATTATGATATCACTAAATTGATTTTAATACAATATCACATCATATGATTTCAGAGAAAATATCATTGTTAGGTAAAGCGCGGCTTCGGATTCTGCCACTCAACACGCAATTTCTTCAGAATTCGGCGGAAAGTGGGGAACGGAAGTATTTTCCTGTTCCTTTAACTATCGCTATGTGCGGGATACTGCGTGATGCTGAAAAAATCATCTTTCACATCAAAATTGTCTTGGCTAGTGTTTTGTGTGTTCGATTCCCGCTCGAGGAAATTAATTATTCTCATTCCGCGCTCTGATAACAAGACAAAGCCTGGTGTTGAATTCCGTCTCGAATTTGGCCCAAAGGGAGGGTTATGCTCTGCTATAAAGTATGCAGTTAAAAAATATTACAGTACTAAATTATAAAATACCGTTTTTCTTCCAGTGTATACTGGGCGATGTCTCTCCAGGTGTGCGTGTGGGAGGTGGTGTACGTGCACGTGCACCGCTCACAAGCGAGCGACGCTCTCATATTGGTCGGACAGGACGGGGTTCAAAGACCGCCTATACATTTTCCGAAAGGTCCTATTTTTATTTAATTAAGACTATTTTAGATTATTATCATAACTAGTAGAAATGAGCCTTTTTATCTTAAATTTATTAGTCTCTCTTTTGATAAAATAAAGAATGCAATGCCCCCAGAATTCGGCAGTTAGTGGGGAACAGAGTATGTTAACACTAGGTTCCCTCTGCCTACCCTGCTCTGTGCTATATACACCGTAAAGTTGATTTTATTTAATTTATGTAATACCAATTGCTATTGGTATTGGTAGTACAAATAGCTACTTATGATAAATAATTAACATATTTTTTATTACAGGAGGACATTTGTTATCCTTCTTGAGTAACTTGGAGACGGGGCTTTTACCACATGGTCAACTTGACCCGCCGCTGTGGTCTCAACGAGGAACTGGCAAGGTACGAGTTTAATAAAATACGGCGCTTACAGTTGTTCATAAATCAATCTCTCGTTTTCAAAAATTTCAATAATCATATTTTTTATCATTAAAATCAATTTGAAATAATCTAGTGATAAGTCACTACGCTTTTATCTTTCGTCGTTTTTCCTAAGGGCATTTGAAATATAAACAAGCCATTGTGCTACATTGGTATTGTAAATGTGATGTTTGTAGGTTAAGTCCTACACGGGTAATGACTTATCGACATTTCTCCTCTCTGGTAAGTCAAAATGCGGCGTTGAATCCAGCCACTCAATACGCAATGTCTCGAATTCGGAGCCGAATGGTAGGCCGAGAACGGAGTGTTTTAACAGTAGATTCTCTCTGCCTACCCTAAGTCACTATGAGGCATAAAGCGTGTAGCTAAAAATACATATATACATTTAACAGGATGGAACATGATGATGTTTCACTCCTAATCTTAATTGTTTTTTAATTTATCTGTAGTTTGTATTTAATTCAATGAATTTAAAATATTTATAAAATAATCGATATTCTTAGGTGTTCGGCCGCGGTAAGATACGAAGGCGACCAATGCCTAGCTTGTGCGAGAGTGGAGAATCTGAAGAACCTGATTGGGAAGAAGTGGCCGGGGACTACGTGTTTCGTATTGTCAACAACGCTATCACTGATAGAGAAGGTATGTTTGTTTGATTTTTTCTAGTTAAATGTAGATAATAATTTTCAATTTATTTTATATATGTATGTACCTATGCCATGGCGGGGAAATGCCATTATTTTTGTAACGTGACGTAGCGCGACTGCTTGACGTGACATAACATGACCTATCAAAACATAACATCACAACCAGAAGTGACTTGACGTGACTTTACTAAAAATAGTTTCAGGTTTCTGTGGGCCAAAAGAAAAACTCGAAACTTTTGTAGGATCACTTTATAGTTTGTTTTTCAATCTCTCATGATAATTTTTCTCCAGGGGTGATGGTCTATTTCGTTATAAAGTCCATTAGACACACAAAAGTTCTGATTCAATGCGTACAAAACACGAGCGTTTTTATTGTCCGTCTTTGGTTTTAACTAGAGATATACCTAGAGACGCAGAATCATGCAATTTGTTAAAAAGTAAAAACTTGCAGTATAAATTAAAGATAAAAATCGAAAATTGCACAAAAATGTGTTAAAAACTTATATTTACACTTCATTTCACATCCAGAAAACCTTAAGTTTATCAACTTTTCCCAGCCCATATTCATCCTTAACCCACAGCACCGTTTATTCCAGCCATGCGCCACTCCTTGCTGGAGCGCGTGGTGCAGTCGCCGCCGCGCACGCCGCGCCGCCCGCTAGCATCAACTTCCACCACCTCTTCAGACTCCTCAACCATGTCCGTGGACTGTCCCGTGGGACTTAATGGACATGGGGCGCCTGTGCCCAACCCTATTGTTGAAGAGGTATTGGACAATAGTGTTTATTTTTTTATGAGGCCAGTTGTGACGTAGAGGCATAAGAGTGATACTTTAAAGGCGACAGGTTGTGTTGAAAATTAATCAATTAATGATGGAATTATATTATTCTGTGTACTAGGTGTGTTTGTACGTCAGTCATTAATTTTAGTATGCAGATGCAAATTTTATTAACTTAATTTTATTAAATAATACATAATATTTTTAAAAAATACATTTTGCACTCCTTTTCTAATAACTTATTTTTAATTATTTACTCATTTTTAATAACTTTAAATAAACTTTCAAATACAGGTAGCTTCAATAGAGCTAGTATGCAGCACCATGCGACGCCAGATCATATCGCGCGCGTTCTACGGGTGGCTCGCGTACTGCAGACACCTGTCCACCGTACGCACTCATCTCAGTGGACTTGTTCATCCTAGTATTGTGCCGAGAGGTTAGTTGATTTTGTTAGTTAAGTAGTAAAACATTTTTTTTTCTCTTATAAAAATCTCATAAAAAATATGAATGTAACATGAAAACCAAGTAAAATGTTAACTACGCTGACGCATTAATAGAAGATCTAATATGGGTGCCGGGTTTTGTGTTCAGTCGGAATAAAATGCAAGTTCTAAATTTAACATTTTTTTACGTACAGACTTAGATTCATATTTGGTGGGGGTAAAAAATAGCCAAGTCAAATTTGGAGGTGGAAATTTTTCCCAAGTGAACAGAGAACTCGGCACTCATATAGATCTCTCATTCTTCTGTCGGTGTACATAATAATTTACATATATACATAGCTTCACGCTTTATCCCTAACGGGGTAGTCAGAGAGAACGGAGCGCCAAACGCTACGGTCTTTACATAACTCTTTCGCCTCGTCGACTGTCATCAACCTCTTCACACATGCCCTCCGGGGGATCCTCATGATCTTCCTCCAGTATCTTTGATAGTGTGTTTTGGAAGGTCAACCGAGGTCTCCCCCTGCCTCTCTTACCGCTCACTTTTCCATAAGTACGTAATAATTTAAATACTTCAATACTTAACAGAAGGCGCAGAATCCGGACTGACACAGGAACTATGGCGGTCCATGATGGACAATCGTGGCGTGATCAATGACCAGGACGAGGTGTACAGAATAGTTTACTATGGAGGCGTACAGCATGATATCAGGAAAGAAGTATGGCCGTTCCTTTTGGGATATTATGAGTAAGTTTAAGTCTATGAGAAGTTTCAGTTATTATTTTATATGTAACTGAAATATTGTGTAGCATAAAGAAGATTTATGGCATATATTTCTTTGGTTTTAAAATTAGCATTCAAAATTGTGAGTGCTAAATCGTTATCACTTTTGTGCTTACCATTAAAAGTTTTAAGTGAGAACTTTAGATTTTTACTAAAATTATTATTCATACAAAACTTCTTATAGAATTTAAATGGATAATAGTTTTTTTCACATGTTTTTAATGAAACCGTTAAAAAAATGGTAACTTAATAATTATTAAATATTCAACATTCATTCATTCATTCAACAGATTCGGCTCAACATCAGAAGAGAGAATAGAGCAAGACATAACATATCGTCGGCAATACGAGACCACTATGTCGGAGTGGTTATGCGTAGAGGCCATTGTACGACAAAGGGATAGAGAGGCCACGGCGGCGTCAATAGCGAGATTGACTGAAGCATCCGGGAAGAAACCTGAAGTTGTGGAACCAGAGGTTGTTGCTTATACCTCAATCTAAGATTTAGTTTTTGTGTATAGTTTCACAGTGTATGCCGTATATAGAAGGGTAGGCAGAGGGGGGCTAGTGTTAAGACACTTCCTAATTCTTGAGGCATTGCATGGCATGTTGTTTGAAAGAATTCAATGGCGAAACTTAGTCTTTTGCTACTGTGTTGTTTAATTAGTTTTTTAATAGATCAACATAAATGTCTAAAACGTAACTAAATTCCTCCAGGTATTCGAAGACGATTGCAGCGTAATATCAGACAATCCACCGATCGTATCCCCCGAGCCTAGTGATGCAGAGCAAAGGAAAGAAAAACCGATTTTATCACGAGCACCAAGTATAGACGAAGTGGACAACATCGAAATGGATTCAGAAGACAAATCAAAAGACACTAAAATCAATGGAGACACTACGGATAGCCGAGACAGTGTCTCAGAGTTAGAAGAAGAGGTTCATATAAAGAGTGTCGTAGAAAATCCCGATATGAGACGAGAAAGTATAGCGGAAATAAAACGGCTAGCTGAAGGCATAGTGTCTAAAGGTGATGGTAGAGGGTTACTCTGTAGTGTCGACAGTGCTAATGTTAATTTCAACGGGAATGACGCAAAAATGGAGGAAAACGAACCCAGTGCCCACAGCCAGCATACAAGTGTTATTATAACTAACCCTTCTGTGGATCTCGCGCCGTCTGGTTCACCGGCGTCTGGTGGCACTACCGGTGAGTTTTTTTAAATAATTAGTTAGTATTTTATAATGTATAAATTGCGTTAGTAGGTATTATGTAGGAGTTTAATGAAAATATGACACATAATAAAGATTTACCACTATTTTTAATTACAATATTATTGCATTATATTATGAAACTGAAAAAAGATGTAATATGTGCATAACTTAATATTATTTTTAATTCAGCTTCATGCTGTGTCCCGCATGTAGCAGGATAGGTTCTAAAGGTTTTGGCGGAAACGGAGAGTCTTAACACCATGTTTCCCAAGTTTACCCTGTTGTTTGCGGGATATAGCTGATGGTAAAAAAAATAAACGTATCGAGATTTTAATCTCATCTGTCCAGCCTCTCTGACCACTAAGCCATACTTCCTATAATAATTTCCATGAGCAGCCAACGCGAGCCCCTCACGCAGTCCTCTGGGCGTGGTGCGCGAAGAGTCGGTGTCAGCGGGCGCGTCCTTCGACACGCTGGAACCAGACGCGCGCCCCGACACGCGCTCCGCCTGCGTGTCGCCGGCTAGCTCCAACGGGGGGGTGTACTCTGTGAGTTGTCGTGTTTTCCTTGGTCGATTTGGATATGGACATATTGAAGGTCTTAATTTTGAATTGATTTTGATAGTAGTTTCACAATTTTAACCGCATAAAAGGTAAGGTAGTCGGAACCTAATGAATTTACTTAAAACTGAACTTGAAATAAACTCGCTCTGGTAACGAGACAAAGCGCGGCGTTGAATTCCGCCATTCAACACGCGACCTCCATTCCATACTTCCATGTTTGTGTTTTGTCTTCGCTGTAGATTACTTTTTAAATTGATGATATTTTATTATGTTTATATTTCTAGATTGAGTTGGTGGAGAGTTTCGCGCTCAACTTACATCGAATTGAAAAAGATGTACAACGATGTGACAGGAACTATCCTTTCTTCACTGACGAAAATCTCGACAAGTTGAGGAATATTATGTGCACGTGAGTATTGAATACGTATAAAACTGTTTGTAAAACTCTCTATAATCATAATATAGTCAAAGACTTTGTTTTATTAGTCAAAGACTTATGTTAAATTATATTTAGGGACTGCCCGAAGTATAACTTTGTGTTTGCTCAAATAATGAACGTAATGGTTGTAATAAGTAATAAATGATGTTAACGAAAAACAAAAACGTCCTAATTCGGCTTCAGTTCTGTTAAAACATTCATAATTGGAAGTTTAAATTTTTAGCGAATTTGACTTAAAAAATAAGAAATTGTAGAAATAAATAAATCTATATAGAGTGTATCATATTAAAAAGTTTGATATAATATATTTCAACAGCTACGTATGGGAACACCTGGAGACGGGTTACATGCAAGGCATGTGCGACCTGGTGGCGCCGCTGCTTGTCGTCATGAAGGAGGAGGCGGTGGCTCACGCGTTGTTCTCAAGGTTGATGCTGAGGGCCAGGGATAACTTCCCATCAGGACAGGCTATGGATGCTCACTTTGCTGATATGAGGTAATGTGAATGAATAAAGTTAAAAATTAATAAAATATTTGTTTGTGATTATAAACGCTGTTGTGGGTTCGATTTCCATTCGAAGAAATAAAATATTTAATATTTTAGTTTCTTTGCTCTGTTATCAAAACAAAGCGCGGCGTTGAGTTCAGACACTCAACACGCAATGAATTCAGCGGAAAGTGAGGAGCGGAGTGAGTACTAGGTTCCCTCTGCCTTCTCTGCTACATGCGGGATACCTACAGCGTGCATCTGGAAAAAGTATAAGAGATTATGTTATGAACTTAAAATGTTAGCAAAAGTCTAACTCCACTAACGATACTTGATTTCAATAATCGCTGTTTTTCAGTTACATCTAAACTTAATGCGATATATAAATGCGAGTATATTGCAGGTCGCTTATACAAATCCTGGACTGTGAGCTATACGAGCTGATGCACGCTCACGGTGATTACACGCACTTCTACTTCTGCTATCGCTGGTTCCTGCTAGATTTTAAGCGGGAGCTTCTCTATCAAGATGTAAGTATTTATTTGTTATTCAAAATGTTATTTCCTTGGAAGTAAAGAAAAATAATAGTACTAAATTTTATTTATAATTCTGTGTTTTTCCCGATGATAAAATGTATAAATTACACATTTATTAATACTCTTGGAAGACGTTTCAGTGCTTAAAATATTTCATAGGATTTTAAAATATCTTTTTCTCATGCGTTCCCAGAATTAATGACTCAAAGTGGTAAGCATGGTTAATAAAAAGGTTATATCGTTTAACTAACTCTCTTTTGATTACTTCACTGTATTGGCCAGAAGAAAGATAACTTTTTGAAGGCAAAAGACATACATTTAATAGCACTAAGATTTTGAATCAAAATAATTAATGATTTTGAAATGAATGATTTGGAAAACCAATTAGAAAGATGGTGAGTTTAAAACATTTCTAGCCATCCATCCATAAACGGACATCCATCCTCACAAATATTTATAATACCTGCAATAAACCAGGTATTCTCCGCCTGGGAATTGATATGGGCGGCGCGGCGCGTCGCCTCCGAGCACATGGTTCTGTTCATAGCGCTGGCGCTTCTAGAGACGTATCGTGACGTCATACTCGCCAACGCCATGGACTTCACTGATATCATCAAGTTCTTTAATGGTAGCCATTTTGTTTTTATTTTATACCTTTTGTTAACTGTTTGTAATGTATTGGTAATTTTAAAATAAGATGAAATGTAAAGAAATGACAAATTAGTATGTATATATGAAAAAAAAAACCTTTAGGTAATATTAAAATATATAATATTGTTCAGTAATAGCAATTGCGTTCCTTGAAACTTACCACGTTAACAGCATGTTGCCTCTATCTGCGATATTATACACAGGATATAGGGCCAACTTAAAAAATATTATGCAGGGTGGAAGAGGCAGCGCTTCTTTTACTGAAACTGCATATAGGGTAAAATATTTCAAACCCAGAATTTAAAAAAATAATCAAGGTATCTCAACAGTTTGGACGTAGGATTTTTTTTTCATTTTACGATTTTTATCCATACCTGTATTTCGTGTTACGCACACATACAAGAGCGACGTTACCGCTTTGACAGATAAGTGTGTGCGTGCCTATGTTATACTTTATAAATGGCGTTTTATTTTAAAACGATAATTTTATTATTTATTTTGTTTGAAAAAATAACTTTTTCATTTTTGGGAATTATTTTTTTTCTGAATTATATTAGGCTTTTATAGAGTTGTTAAAACTATGGTTTCATTTAAAGTGGTGCTGACAATTCCACCCTGTATAATAAATTAAATTCAACAATCCCCAGAAAAGATTGAACCCACAACCACTGTGCGTATAGAAAGACACTATTCTACTTCGTGTAGTGTTACATTTAAAAAGTATAGCGCCTGCATTTTAGCTAATAGCAACCCATTTATTACTGCAAAAATTGTAAAAATTATTTCTATTGTACTATTGGCAGTAAGATAAATAAATATATTTATTACCTATATTCTCTATGAAATTAAACTAAAATTAAAAAAATATATGTTTAACTTTCAGAAATGGCTGAACGTCACAACGCCTCTGCAGTACTATCTCTCGCTCGAGATCTAGTTTTACAAGTTCAAACTCTAATAGAGAACAAATGAATATTTTAACATTTAAACCTGTTACAATTACTTATATTATATTGGTGTAAGAAAAGTTAAACTGATGTTTTATATATTTTTAATTAACACTTGAAATTACTTAATTGACGTGTTTAAATAATAATAGAAGTAACTCAACATTTACTTTTTAAATATTTAACTCGATGCTAATTACGACTTTAATATGAATCAAGTAAATTGTTATTTTTTTTCCCATAACATGTTAATAATTATTATTGTTTTTAAATCATTTTAATATTAAATTGTTTAATTTTTCTTACACCAATGTAAATATGTAAGAATATGATAGTGAACTATTGCTTATAAGATATTAGACAAATCGTAAATAAATATTTATAAATGATATAATTCAATCATAGAGAAGCAAATATAACAATCTCCATTAAATAATAAGAATTGATTTTTAATAATAACTTTCTTGTCTTACACCAAAAATCAATATAATAAGTAGAATGGGACAAATTTGCCACGACGGCGGTTCTAAGGGGGTGTCAATCTTCGGCATGTTTTCTTAATAACTGTTATTTTTAACAGTTTTTTATAATCTAAATAATTATTCGATATTTTTCTTTATTTTGAAAATATAATAATATTGCTATATTTGCTCCTATATGATTCAGTTACCTATATCCTAAATTCTAATAGACGATTCGAACGATGTTCTTAGTAAAACTAAATAATATATTATATTAAAATGTTTATATTGTAGTGTATGTTGGAAACTTTATAAGGCGTAGTGTACATTGAAATAATGATAACTTAACGCCATCGATGTGTTTTTGCTTTATTTATAGAAAAAAAATATTAAAACGTAGTCTAAAAATTTTAAAATAACGCTTGTATATTTACGTAATATTTTTTTTAATTATTGGAATAGTTATTTATATAAATAGATTTCCAAAAAAGCGTTAAATATATAAACTACAGATATCAATGAAAGTCATATTCAAGTATTAAAAAATATTGTTTTTTTATTTTATTTTCTTTTATCTTAACAACAATGTCCACTACGCTATACGTCTTAGAAAGGCAATAAAATAGGAAATGACAAAAAATGATATTGTATAAATATATTTTGATACGTATCATCTATATTTATGTAAATCTTCATGAAATGTTAAATTATCGATGTTTTAAATATAATAGAATCATCATTATAATCGTATTAAAAGTAGATGTAACGTCTCTTCGTAGAAAAAAATCTTAATTAAATACCTACAAAGTTTTTTAGCTTAATGCTGTATTCCACATATAGCAGGTGACGCAGAGGGAACTTAGTAAGACAGAACGCGGCGTTGAGTTCCGCCTCTCAGCACGTTTGAACAAAATTGAGTGACGAGTGAGGACCAGAATGTATCAACACTAGTTAGCAGGTTCCCTCTGCCCACTCCGCTATATGCTGGACACAGCTGAAGGTAAAAAATAAAAACTAAAGCCAAAGAAAGTGATGCAAAGGTAAATTTTATAATAATAATTATATTATTCATGCATAATATAGTAGCAGTATATTTTTAAATTAAATGCAGTGAATGCTTAATTATTCTGTTGCTTTATGTCAAAAAATAAATAAAAAATCGGAGTAAATATAGAGTTAAGACTCTTCGATCGCACCGCCCATTTTTCGAGACATTGCGTATTGCTGCGGAACTCAGCCTCGCGCCTTGTTAAACCACTATTACTACCGGAAATGAAAATAATGAATTCCCCCGATTGTCTTATTAATTTATTAATTAATCGAACGATTCATGTTTAAATATTTCCATATTATATATAATTGTATTAGTAAAATGGCGCGTTCTGGATAGATTTACATGTAATAAATATATTTAAATCATTGTCATTGTCAAAGGACAATATGTTTGTTTCGCACTAACTAGTACAAAATTTATTTTGCATTCAAACGTCGCAAACAATGACTTCGTTTGATAAATTAATACTATTTAAATTATAATAAATTTAAAGTGTTTTTTTTTGTTTGCGTTTTAAAGAATATTTTATTACTATTTAGAAAAAAAAATATTTCAATAATATAATACGATAGTAATATGTTTAGATTTTTTTTTATTATATATAGAAATATGTTTCGATTCTATTCGTATTCTCTTACTTTATTGGCTATAAATGGTTGCTTTTGTTCCATTCATAGAATATAATAATTAATTAGAATGCTTCATATTAAAACTTAAGTGAAGTGAAGTTTTATATTTACAATTATATTGAAACAATTACTTATTTAATAATTTACAAGTTTATTCTATACAAAACCCATTAAAAATATTTTAATTTTTATATAAGCACCTAATTATATACAGGATTATGCTGCTCAGGTTATCATAAGATTTTTAATTTTATATTTGAAAAATTAGTGCTCATATATATATTTTATATGTATATAATACCAATACTATGTACAAATAGCGACTAGCGATTAGACAGATTAAATCTACATATTTCACAGCAATTCAACATAGCGTACGTACTGTTAAACCTGCGTCAATTTCCTGTTACTATTGTCGTTTCGCATATTATTTGTAATACGAGCAATTGTAATATTGTATCCTTTTATAAAAATAGATACATTGAAAAATCCCCGATTTAGAAATAATAATATTTGTATGCCTATTTCTTTACTAATGCATGTATTTACAATTTACTTATCTATGACGAAATTTAGATTTCAATCATCATCATCGAGTTAAATAACCAAAAAGAAACTTCAGAATTGAACTTACGACTTCCAGTTTGTGAAATATTTAAATGCATTATAGATTAAATAAATCATTATCTATAGTATACATATATATAAATGAAGATATATTATCTATAGTATATGAGTGACAAAAAAAAAAATGTTTAAATATATAGAATATATATGTATGTAAAATTTAGTTTACACAGACGCACACTAATAAGGTTTTTCATATTTAATTTAGACTTTTGTTACCCTTTTATAATATATCGATATACTCATATCGTTTTCCCCCTTGTGCCTTGTATCAATACAAAAAAAGCCCTATATAATTATATTTACCTATTCCTTATAATATACACGTTTAAAAATTAATGTTATTTAACAAATATTTAATATTCCTATATCGAAAAATGTACATGTTAAATATTAATATATGACCATACGAAGATTAATAAATATTTCATGTGAAAAATATTTAAAAACTCATCTTTAATCGTAAAATTATAACTTGTTATTATAGAAGTTAATTTTTATGTTTGTACTACGTAATGTCCTTATTGTAGTATCACTGTATAAGAACTAAATACCAAAAAGAAAAACTTTAGGAATTTCTTACAGTCTTGTCTTCCAATGAGTAAAAATTATAATTAGCTTCGCATTCATAACAAAAGCTAAACGACGAAGTGTGAGTCGGACTCGCGCACGAAGGGTTCCGAATTATTATCTATAAAAAGGAAAAAAGTAATGTCCGATGAATGGAAGCCCCCTTAAATATTTATTATATTGTCTTAGCGGCAACAGAAATATATCAATTGTCTAACTATCACGGTTCATGAGATACAGTCTGATGAGAGAAGGACAGACAGACAGACAGATGGATAGCGGAGTTTTAGCAATAGGGCCTCGTTTTACCTCTTTGGGTACGGAATCCCAATAAAGAATACCTTCCTATGTTATATATAGTGGTTATTCATTTTTATTTATTTAATAAATTCTATTCATTCTATTAAGCCTATAACCTTCTATTAAAAATACCTTCAAAAGTTACCATTTAGTAAATATCTAATATCAGATAGAGGTACTGTTTACGTATCCAAAGAATTTCATGACATATTTAGCTTCTAGTTATAGGTTTTTTAAATTATTCCTATGTTAAATATTACTACTTTATTAACTTAAATTTCAATTAATTGACGATAGATTTGTTTTTGTGTTCTTTTATAAACCCGAAAGATGTCGGGACTGGGTGAGAGGTGGCTATAAAGTAGTTTACTTAATTAATTTAGATAAAAATGAAAAATATGCTTAGATCCTTAACATCATGGATTACTGGAAGCATGTCGATAATATTTAAGTAAGAATATATTTATTTATACATTGAATCGCTTATAAGTGGCTGCTATTATATTCACTTATTATATTTGTATTATAGATATTTTGTATATTGTTGGCTTAGAGTTTAAACCTTAACTTGCTAGATCTGTTGTTTGTGATTTTTCTTATGTATATTTTTATATAATTCATATTGAAAGTGTTAAAAAAATTACATAATTAACCTTTAATTTATATGTAAACAATACAAATAATTTATCGAAATTGTTAAAACCTTCTGCTAATACTTATTTAGTCGTAAGATTTCTTAAAGACATTTTTGTCTGTATAGTTTAAACTTTTCTTTACCAGGATAAAAGCTTAAACTCTAAACCGACGATATAATTACTATTAATTAGGGCTTTTATTGTCTATACTTTAATATTTTATTCCAAATATTTGTGATGTTTATATACGCTTAAGTAAATATTAATTAACATTTACCGGTAACTACCAGGCCTACGTCCACAAGCGAAGCTTTACCGTGAAACGTGTTTTGAACACACTGGTGTCAAAGTTAGAGGTTTTTCTTATATAAATAAGACTATAAATACTATATTTAATGTTTTTTCAAATAAATGTTTGTATGTGATGTACATTTTTAATAATTCCCATTTGTTATTTAATAAGAATGAAAAAAAAAAACGAATATTTACTAAAGTTTGATGTGCATTGATTGTAGAATGGTTTTTTTATTTGCTATTCAATAGAACCCTAAAAAAAAAATTATATTATTTTAGCTAGAAATTAAAATTTTAATGTTACCAAAATGTTATATTAGTACCAAACTTTATTATTAAGATTTTAAAACCACGTCATAATAATGTGAAAGATCCATTTAAAATTTTTAAAAAATGTTAGAAAATATCAAAAGTTACTTTATATTAGATACAGCTATTACATATTATTGTGTAGGTGTTTTCATTGATAAAAGTAAAAACCCATTATTAATATTTTCTTTATAATTTTGTATAAATCATATAGATATCTTTAACAAAAATATATTTCTGATAACATTTGAAGTTGGTACTTCAGCGCGTTCTTTTTAATATAAACAGGAAAATCCGGATATTATTGTCTTACTCATATATTTCTTTTTTTTTCCACGCCAATCGCAGGGAGGGCAGAGGGAACCTAGTCTTATGAGACATGTTGTTTCCCACTATTCGCCCAATTATCGACGCATTGCGTGTTGAGTGGCGGAACTCAACGCCACGCCTGTGCCTTGTTACAAGAGCTAAGTAATGAAAACAAAAATAAATAATAATTCATTCCCCTGATTGGGAATCGAACCCACAACTGCGTGACTAATATTAAGACTAACAGAATAAAGATGATTAATATTTATTTACCTTAATGTGTTTTTTCCCTTGTTATCCGCGACCGGTCAATATATGTTAGATTTATTCACATGGACTTCCTTGTTATTATCATTTCCTTTTATCCTGTAACATTGTAAAGTCAGGGATAAATAACTTGTTTCGTAAAAACAAATTTAGCTTTATTTAAATCTTACTAAAATATAAAATTTGAGGCCAGTCGCGGCGGAGGGTCACTAGCATGTGACTTTAGACGAGGGTTGGGGGTTCGATTTCCACTCGAGGATATGAAATATTTAATATTAACACGCATTGCTTCCAGAATTCTTCGGAAAGTGGGGAACTTAGTGTCTGGTGTTACCAGGTACCCTCTGCCTACACTGCTTTATGAGCGATAAAATAATAAAAAAATATATGTATAAAACAATTTTTGATATAAAAAATTTATGGATTATTTTGTCAAATCGATTTTAATGTGTATTTTCATCTTCGTGTGCGATTCATTCTTCGTATAGCGCAAACGTACGCGATATTATAAGAACGTAATTATGTGTTTTAGTTATAGGCGATTTGTATAAACAATTATTTTTGTGAAATCATCTCGTCATTAAAGAGTTTCCATTGAACCTTTTATTTTATTTACCATTTATTTAATTATTGGTATATTTAAGTATTAGTTTAAAATTGAGGCTACAGCCGTTGTGGGTTCGAATCCCACTCGGCATAATTAATGATTATTTTTTAATATTTTTATTTCTTTGCTCTGATACCAGGGTAAAAACATGGCGTTGGGTTCCACCACGTGGAAAATGGAGTGTCTTAACACTAGTTTCCCTCTACCTACCCTGCTGAAAGGTAACCAGGTATACCGGAATACAACGTCACGCATCTATATAAACCGAATTTAAGTGGATTAAGAATGGCGTCAGACAAGAGTAAACATTCCAAAAATATTGAAATTTTATTACTAAAATTACTCTCACTTTAGTCTCATGCTGTATTTCACATACAATTGGTTAGGCAGGAAATCTAGTATTAAAATTCGTTCTCTGTTATTCGCCCGAATTCGAGACGTCACATGTTGAGTGGCTTAATTCAAAGCTCAGCTTCACGCTGTATCCCGCACACAGCAGACCTTCCAGGCAGAGGAAACGTAGTGTTAAAACACTCCATTCTCCATTTTCTGCCGAATTATTGCTCCACATTGCGTGTTGAGTGGCAGAACTCAACGCCGCGCTTTGCCTTAATTTGAAGCTAAATTCGAAAATTTACATTTGTCTAAAGTTCCACAAGTCTTGTATTCTAATGTAGGTTAAATTTTATTTGTAATCATTTTACCCGGAATATTTGAACCACGACAATTACATAGAAGCAAAAATACATTAATCTAACAAAAGTAAGTATAAACATATATATTTCTAATGATATAGTATGTTGTAAGTTCTGTTAATTAAAACGGGAAAGAACCTGTGACCGTCACTTAAATAGAAATCTATGTTAAGGACTTATTAGAGGTCTTGACTTTATATTGTTTTTATATATGTAGGTAGGTACCTAATTGTTTTATATTTATGAGATTTACTGTAGTGAAACCGGTTTCTTATGCTTTTTTTGTTTATTACAAACAACAGTGTGTAAACGCGATAGGTAGTAGGTTCGATCCTCACTCAAGGAAGTGAAACATTTATTATTTTTATTTCTTTTCTCTGGTATAGAGGCAAAGGGCGACGTTGAATTTCGTCATTCATCGCAATGCGACCAGAACTCGCTAGAATTAATAGTAAAGCGGAAAAGCTTGATTGTTTGTTTCAAATGGGGAACAGTGTACTAGGTTCCCTCTACCTTCCCTGCTGCGTGTGGGACAGCATGAAGCTGAAAAAACGTATATATAAAAGGCTTTAAAATTTATTCCGCAAATATATTAAAAGTAGCGATGGACAGACTCGTAGATATTCTTTAGAACAATTCTTATTTTTTTACTTTCTTAGTGTTGTGATTATTCTCTATATTTTTTTCGTTTTTAGCTTCCCGCTCTAACCTGTATATAGTGTTAAGACACTCTGTTCCCCACTTTCCGCCGAATTTTCGAAATATAGTGTGTTGAGCACGAATTTCAATATTCTTGATTTTAAAATTTATTTACCAAAACGACCCGATACATAGAAGTGACTCAGATATCATATTTTATATTATTATAATTAGGCGGATATCGGAAAACGGGTATGCCACGATACCATTAACTCAATTACGTAGACTAATATTATAAATGTGAATGTAAGTTTGTTTGTTACGTTTTACTTACTCAACCGCCATTATACAAGCAATTTTGTACACATATTCTTAGAGGCATTAGAAAGGACTTAGAATACTAAAAAAAATTTTAAAAACTGCACGTTGTATCCCACATACAACAGTATAGGATGAGGGAACCTGTGTGTGTGTTAAGACACTCCGTTTCTCGTTCCGCCGAATCTTTTAAGGCATTGTACATTGAGTGGCGGAACTCAACGCTGGAATTAAAAATTTATTTTTCATATTATCTTGTGGCTATAATATAAAATAAAGTTTAAGCGAGTGAAACCGCGTTTAAGTCTCTAGTCATACATATAATAAATGAGGCATCCTTTTAATGTATTCGTATACTAAAGAAATCGGGCTTCGGAATCTGGGGTTTTATCTTATTTGCAAATTAATGATTCATCATCCAAGTGGGTCAGTGAACCGAATTGTTAGCGTAGATATATGGTCAATGTGATTACATCACTTCGTTTGATGATGAAAGCAATTTACAATGAAGAACTTGTTTATATAGATCACCAGGGAAATACCTCAGCTATAACTGTTTTATTAAAACTTGCGGAAATTTATTATAAGAATAATAATAGTTCTTCAAAGGATTATAATTATATTGTATAACGTAAATGAGTGAGAAATTATAAAGGCAGTTGTGGCGCAGAGGCGCGAGTTTGTGACTGTATCGCGACAGTTGTGGGTTCGATCCCCACTCGAGGAAGTGAAATATTTATTTACGTTTATATTTCCATTTCTTCGCTCTGGTGTCGGTGTTGAGTTCTGCCACTCAACATGCAATGTCTCCAGAATTCGGCAGAAAGTGCGGAATGGAGCGTCTTAACACTAGGTTCCCTCTGCCTATCCTGCTGTGTGCGGGTTACAGCATGAAGCTGAAATTAGTGGGCTTTATGCGTAACCATATTTTATAATTTGAAATATGGAGATGTTTTTAAGTTATAAAAGGTAAATTTTATTTTGTCTTTCATGTTTTTCTATTACGATACCTACATAAATAATGGATGTCGATGACGAATTCTGAATTAATTGGGTGTTGAGTGGCGGAACTCAACGCCGCACTCTGCCTCTATACGAGAGCGAGGAAATGAAAATAGTAAATTTTTAATTTCCTCGAGTGAGAATCGAACCCACAATGAGTTTAGCAAGTTTTAGTTTTAGTTTAACAAGAGCTTTCAAAATTACCTTAAGCTATAACAATCGTAATTTATTAATTTTAAAGAACGAATAAATACGTGTTAAAAACGAGCAAGCAAATGTACTTTTTTTATTACACCTAAGTAATTATAAATTTTATATTTTTGAAACGAACTACTCTTACTTTTAAATAAATAAATTTAATATGACGTTTACACAAATATGAAATAATAATTCGAGGAAATAATAAAATGAAAATAAATGACAAGTGTACGGCTAACGACACTTATAACAGTCAATATTGCTTTTATATATGGCAGTATATATTTGCAAAGTGGCACTTTAAAAATATTATGATGTTTGTGGACTATATACAAGACCATATCGAACTCTTAATACATAATTTTTATGCTTCTTCAGCTTAAAATACTTTCCCGCCAGCAGGAGGCAGAGGGAGCCTAGTGTTGAGACACTCCGCCGACTTTCCGCTGAATTCTGGAATCATTGCATGTTGGTGTGGAGTGGCGGAACTCAAAACTTCGATAAGCGAAGAAATGTAGATATTAAATATTTTTAGTATTGGTATAATAGTGTCAGTTTTCTCTATGTATAGATAATATTTTGATAATTTAAAGTTTATTAAGTATATAAAAAGTGGTATGGTAAAATAAATGACAATTGGTTTTTATATATTTTCTTTATTTAAGTTATATAAATTAGGAACAATAATAAAATAATAAATAATTCATTAATTTAGGAACAATATAGCTTGAAATTTGTATTTGTAACTCATATTTAGAAAATAAACATCTACGTTGACATCTTTTATTTGATTATACAGCCTTAAGATTTAATTAAAATTAGTTAGGAACTATATATACCATTTCTATATTTTTATTAAATAAAAAAATCAGCCTCACGCTGTATTTAGGCAAAGGGAACCTAGCGCTAAGACACTGCGTTCCCAATTTTCCGCCGAATTCTGGAGGCATTGCGTGGCGAGTAGCAGAACTCAACGCCGCACTTTGCCTCGACACCAGAGCGAAGAAATGGAAATATAAACGCAAATAAATATTTCACTTTCTCGAGTGCGGATCGAACCCACAACCGTCGCGTTACCTTTGCCGCTGTGGCGAAGGCCTCAACTATTTGTTTAACCTAAACCAGTAAATATACAATTAAGAGTATTCGATCGTTTTGATATTATTTTACGTACATAAGTTAAGTAAAATATTATACTAGTTTATAATAAAAGGCAAGAAATCATTTGTATGTAGGTATTATAGTAACAATAAATAATTTTATGGATTTATTATGGTTGATTGCAAACATAAACAATACATTATATATTTGAAAGTGTGCAATTTTCCTTCTCTATACATATTGTATTGCATAACTAATCAAGGAACCTATAAATAGTTTTACACGGAACCTGGGAACCTAGTGTTCCGATTGAGACACTTCTATTTACCACTTTCCGCTGAAGTCTGGAGACACTGCATTTTGAATGGCGCAACTCAATGATTCGCTTTATCTTGTTACCATAGCACAGAAATTAAATTATAAAAAATTATAAATAAATATAATGTAAATTAAAAAAAAAAATTGTAATAATTTCGCATTTTCTAAACTTTACCAGCTTTTAAGGATTCCAAAACCTTGTCTAAGTCCAGATAGGAGGATGGGTAAGGTGTATAATGAGGCCAGGTCTGGATTTCTCCGTACAAGGCATCACCAGGGCATTCAGTGTTTCTAACTTGCCTGTGCCCTACAAGCTTATAGTCTTTCCTTATGTAACCCATGTCGACACCAGCGGCGATTAACGCTTGTGCAGTTTTCAACTGTTGTAACGGAGGTGCTGTATCTAAATAGAACGAAAATGAAATTATAGCATTTTTTTTATTATAATATTGTTAGCAAACTCTAGTCAGCTTCACGCTGTATCCCACACACAGCAGGGTAGGCAGAGGGGAACTAAGTGTTAAGACACTCCGTTCCCCACTTTCTGCTGAAATCTGGAGACATTGCGTGTTGAATTTCAGAACTCAACACCGCGCTTTGCCTCGACATCAGAGCGAAGAAATGAAAATATAAACGTAAATAAATATCTCACTTCCTCGAGTGGGGATCGAACCCACAACCGTCGCGTTACAGTCACAAAAGAGGGTAGATGTAGATGAAAAAGTCTTGGTGAAAGTTGCTTGTAAGCAACGGAAGGATATTCGTGTGAACCATTACACATTCATACATTTCCCAATTAGGTATAATATAAAGGAATTTGAGGTTGTAGGATCGATTCCCACACAAGGAAATGAAACGCCTGTTAAGTTCTGCCCCCCAATACGCAATGCTTCCAGAATGCGGCGGAAAATAGGAAACGAAGTGTCTTAACACTAGGTTCCCTCTGCCTGCTGCGTGCGGGATGCGTGAAGCTGGTATTACTAACAACACGGGACAACATTAAATATATTTCTATAAGATATACTATGGATTTCTAGTTTATAAATATAACTTACCTATCCAGTCTCCAATAAGGCAAATACCGATACTAAAGTTGTTGAAGTGCAACGAGTGTGCGCCCAGTACGTCCCAACCTCTTCCTTCGTAAGCTACGCCGTCGCCGCCCACACCAAAACTAAGAATTACAGACAATTTTTTTTAGAAATAGTTTTAAAATTTTATAGTCATTGCGTGTCAAATGGTGGCACTCAACGCCGTGCTTAGCTTCGACACCAGAGCGAAGAAATTTAAATATTAAATATTTAATTTCTTCGAGTAGGAATCGAACCCACAACCTGTCTTTTACAGTTTGTACTCTAGCGCCATGACGCCTTTATTTATTTACTTATAAAAACATGTTTATCTAATCTATGGTTAAAAATATGTAGATAAAAACATAGATTATATGTTTTTATATTGTAAAACAATAATAACAACAAATACTGTATTAAACTGTGGGCACAAGCGTGTGACTGTAAACGCGAAGTTGTGGGTTCGATTTCCACTTGGGGAAATCAATGGTAACAAGGCAAGGTTGAGTTCCCACTCAACACCCAATGTGTAACACAAGGTTCCCTCTACTTACTACATGGGTGAAACAATGAGAAGCTGAAAACAGATCATAAAGTTGACTTACTGATATCCAATATCCGCCCATTTTCTTTCATCCATATGAAAATTCTGCATACTTCTCATCGCCTGTTGACAACTGGCAGTGTCGTAGCAGGCAGGGGGTGAATAAGAATGATGTATGACGACATAGGGAACAGGTGTAGATAAAGGTTGCCTGTACTTAGGTAAGCGTGCATGCCACTGGGAACGGCGCACGTATGGGAAGTTGTATGAGGGAACCTCGTTTCCGGCAAGTTCTTCTGGAAATATTTTTTAAATTTAGTTTTTGTTGTTTTTTTAGGGTTTATAAGGTTAGGCAAAGGGAACTTAGTGTTCAGGCACCACGTTTCCCACTTCCCATATAATTCTGGAGACATTGCGTGTTAAGAGGCAGAAATCAGTGCTGCGTATTGCCTTAATACGAGGATGTGCGGGATAAAGCGTGAAGCTGATTTAATTTGATTTAAAATACAACTTACGGCAAATCAGTTTCGGTGCTCCTATCACGACAGCCATCACTTGAAGTAGAACAGCACCTGTCAGCACCAACATTGCAATACAAATTTCTTTTTTCGTCACTATCTGCAAAATTATCAACTCAATGAACTAAATATTTTTCTTTGTTTATTTCTAAAACACGTTTCATATATTTTCATTCGTTTTGTTTAACAGTATATAGCTTATCTTCACTTCATAATATTGTTTTATCTATGAAATGTGACGTATTTGTTTATCTTTTATTAGCATCAGAGATTTATTTGCACTTATAATAAGTGTAGAGAAGTACTTGAGTATATGAGTATTACTGTAATAACTACCAAAATTATTAGATCCTCACTTTTCACCAAACTCCTGAGGCATTGCATGTTGAGTGGCGGAACTCAACGCTGCGCCCCGCAACTTAGTCTTGATACGAAAGCGAAGAAATGAAAATATATCCATAAGGTCAACATAAGTATTTTAATGTAAATAAGATGTGAGAATTCAAAGCTACAGGACCGTCGAGATCCAAATCTCATTATCATCTTTTACCTTTTAGTCTGCCGTGAAATTAATTTATTTTGTTCACGGTATTCTAATTTGAATTCTGATTGAGTGACTATATTTAAATATGTATTAGTATTTTTTGTGAGATTCGATCCCCACTCGACGAAATTAAATATTTATTTGAAATTTGTTTTTTTATTTTTTTCGCTCTGGCAAAGAAATGATAAAAACAAATTTTAAACTTCAAAGCAAAAGCAAAGTGCGACGTTGAGTTTCGCCACTCAACACGCATTGCCTCCTGAATTCGGCATTTGCGGCAAGTGGAGAACGGAGTGTCTTGACACTAGGTTCCATCTGTCTACCATGCTGTGTGCTGGGTGCGTAAAGCTGATTTTTTTAATAACGATTGCGTACCTAAGGAAAAAAGGATATCTTATAAGATCATTTTGTTGTCCGTTTGTCTGTCTGTCAAGAGTCTTTATCTCAGGAATGCTTGGAAATATCGAGTTGAAATTCGAAACATATGCCTAAATCTACAGCCCCATTTTCTGATAAAATATTATTTCTAATTTACCTAAAAAAAAGATATGGGCGTTTATGGAGCAAAAAACGCGTATTTCGACATTATAAAGGAAATCAAAATGAATGAATTTGGTACCTAGCATCTACAGGTAGTACTAATTCAGGAAAAAAATCTGAAATGTATTCCACATTTTTTTTGTACTTAAATCTTATAAAATCATAGCCTTAAAAGGTGGGGCAAAATTTGGTGTTAAGCTAGTTCAAGTAAGGTTAAGATGAAAGGGCTGGCTGGCTGGCTGGCTGGCTATGCTTGAATTTTAGTAAAAGCTCCAATACTTTGTACGGAACCTTCGGTGGGCGAACCCAACTCGCGCTTGTCCGGTTTTTTTATATATAACCATTTATTATATGTCTAAAGTTTCTAGAGCTCATAAACAGAGCGTATCTAATTCATAGTAATGACCTAGCAAACGTGTGTATAATTAGCATTTTTCTAGTTCTAGTACAAATGTGACAATTGGTTATTTTAATTTTAAATGAATATTATAAAGAATAAAATATACGTTGACATTCGAAAAAAAATGTTTATTCTGTAATTTAATATATTAAAAAGTCTAAATCTCAATGTATTCTGTAAATAATAAAAAAGAAAAGCAAAGAAAGAAAATAAAATAATATAAGCCTTTAAAAATATATACCTACCTAATTCAAATCTAATAAATGAAAGTAAATTAAAAATATATATTTTATTTTTGCATTACAAAAACAAACATTTTACATTTTAAAATTTTAACAATACAAAATTCAAAATTATTTTCAACTATACATACCCTAAAAGGACGAAATTCTAATAAATATGTAAAAAAAACACCGTAATACACTACACTATGAAAAAAACTAAATATTTATAATATAAATTTAACACAGCCAGCTTATACTTTGGCAATAGCGATATTATTATACGGAGTAAGTTTTACAGTGTATGTATATAGCCATCTGGCGCCGAGGTTAATCCCCGCGGTCTCGCGGATAAAAAAAAAACGTGAAAATTGTACATTAACCATTAGAATTGATTTGACGATGTCTGATAAGATTCAAGTCCATTTGTAACTAGAAGTTATTTATTATCTAATGTTACATTTTTATAATATAAGTAATATAAGTAGAGCAGAGAGCTCTATTTTCAGAAGTGAACCCATATTTATAAATGGCTCTCAAGTCTGAGATCGATTTTAAGATGCCGTTTCCATTCATAATTTATATATCTGTGAATGAAAACGATATCTCAAGAACGATTTCGAAAGGTTTAGGTAAATACTTTACTTTTTTGTTGTTTTCATGTTATATAATTCAACTATTGAGAAAGTCATATTCATTGCTGTGATTTGACTATGATTCATTTTTTCACGACGTCGAAGCCTAAAGCCCAAGCCAGGTAAAAGCTTAGTGCTATAAACTAAGTTTAAGCTAAAACAAGATTTTGTGTTTAATTATAATGAATTAAAATAAAAATAGTTAATACTGTATCTATTCTACTAATAGGTGTACTTAAAATAAATATATAAAATATAAACAAGTACACATATAAGTAAATAAGTAGGTATCTATACTAATGTTATAAAGTGAAAGAGTGTGTTTGGTTGAACGCGTTAATCTCAGGAACTACTGGTTCAATTTCAGAAAATATTTTTATGCCCAATAGCCCAATTATTAAGGAAGGCTGTAGAGTAAGAGTTACCGGGCTCTTAGAATTAGTCATGAGTGAAAAAACTGATACTAAATCCATTGGACTGCGGGATAGAGCTTGAAGCAATTTTTTTTAAACTTTAACCATAAGAGCATTTGTAAACATTTATATAAAAGGGTTTTCACCTCAATTGTACTAAAATAACATCTTGCATAATTCATACAAAAACCTTCCGTTGTACTTGGACCTTTATTTGCATACATTTTATCGTAATCGTAATTTGTTATAAACATATATTTAAATCGTCATTACAGTAGTAATTGT
Organism: Heliconius numata; assembly: GCA_016802625.1. NCBI lineage: Eukaryota > Metazoa > Arthropoda > Insecta > Lepidoptera > Nymphalidae > Heliconius > Heliconius numata. Next base: position 56,983 of record JAEBDU010000019.1, read on the forward strand.
CGTATACGTTTAACTGAGAGCCATTGAAATATACAATAGTATTTAAGTTTAAGTAGTTAATGGGACAAAAATAACATTTAATAGAAAGAAATATTTTATATTTTTTTAATACAAAATTCGAAATATCTGCATTTGAAAATATATTCTTTAAATTATTCATTTTGACCTATTTACTTGAGAGGATCTCTAGAATATATTCTTTATATTCTAGAGGATAAAGAAACAGACAAACTCGTTTTCTAACAAAAATAGCATCACCAAAAAAATATATAACAAATAATAAATAAATAATACTGATTATTTTTTTTTCATTTATTTATATTTTAAGTGCATAACAGTAAAATTACCATCTATCTATATGTCTATTATATTCTAGGTAACTGAAAAAGATAATCCAATTTAAGAATTTTAATTAACTTCCGAGAAGGTTCTATATGGGCGTCAAAACTGTTTGCTTCTGACCAAACTCGCACATCTCTGTGCTGATTTGTTGGCCGTTAAATTCTGGATAAATAATACAACAGTTTTAAGAGCAGTTTTTCGATTTGAGGCAAACTCTTTCTTGAGGGATTTCAAATTGTATTATTTCTTTAATATTTGTTCTATTTTTTTTGCTGATGCTATTTTTGCTGTGACGTTTCTAAAATGACATATGACAAGTGTTATTGTAAACAACTTATTTGCATGTGTTTTTAAATTCAGTTTAAGAGTAGAATATCTCCACCTACACAGCAATAAACGTACAATTAAAAAAATTGGCACGAACTAAGAACTAACAATAGAAATAAAAGGAAAAATCCGAAAAGTGAAGATTTATAGGAATTAATATATAAAAAATACAGTTTCTAGATTTATAAATATCTGCAAAGGAACTAGACACTTTAGGTTGTCTATACTAATGGAGTTAAATATTATTAACTTAACTAACTCTATTATCGTTACTAAAAAGATTACACAAAATAAATAACAAGACTTATACAATTTAAGATGAATATTTTGAGTTTATTTTACGGTTAAGGAAATTGCAATGTGGATAGCATTACCGCCGTCATGGAGGTCGTGACCGCTTCGTTTTTAATTTTATGGCCATCTTGGAATTGTTCTCTACAATATCTTTTTTTGTTATTCTCATTGCTTTCCGTATTAATCTTTTAATATCGTCATCCTCGCCATCCCTTCTTCTTCTTCGTCTTTCTCCGTCTCGTGGGACTGGCGCAGTTCTCAATTTTTCTATTTGACGGGAGTGTACTACCTTTTTAGAAGAGAGACCCAGATATATATACCAGAGTATGTCTATATAAGGTCGTAGGTGACAAACTTACATATGTAGTTAATTTCATAAGTTCATTAGCCTGCTAACATAACGTAAAGGGTATTTCCCGTAGACCTACAGTTACGAAATTTGGCAAGAAGTAAGAACTTGCTGTACAAATAAAGGAAAAAAAATAAAATAAATTTATATTTATATTACAGATAAAAATTATTACAAATTTATAATTGAAGTTCATTTCATACAAAATGAGTAGATTAAGTCTTCTTCTTCTTTCTCCTGGCATTAATCCCGGCTATTGCCAGGGTCTGCCTTCCTACTCAACCTACTCCACTTTGCTCGGTCTTTGCGTCCTCGGTGGTTAGACTCTCATGGCTCTCATGTCCTGCATCACGACATCCTACCACCAAAATGTACCAAAATGAGTACATTAAGTACCTATGTTAAATTCTATGAATTGTACTTTCCCTTGGCTTACAATCCTAAAATTGTTACGGAACCCTCTTTGAACAAATCTTATTCGCACTTGACTGTTTTTTTTATAAATATATAATGTAACTTTACTCATAATATAATGATATATCACATATCGACTATGACAAATAGTTATTTTATCTAATCAGAGGGAAGAGGGCCCTTTATCTAATATTTTACGTTAACTTGAAGTAATACGTAGCAAATGTTTCACAAATATAAATAATACAAGGAAAATGTTTGTAATTTCTTAATATATGTACTAGAATATAAATAAAATTATGTGGGCTTTTAATTTATTATCTTACTAGTGGACCCGGACGCGGATACGCCCGCTTGAACTATACGAATATTTATTAAATATATTTATGAAATTATTTTCAGTTTTCAATAGATAGATGCATTAAGCAAGCTCATTTTGGGTGACGTTTTCTAACAACAAATTTTGCAAATCGATGCTTAGCAACGGTCGTATAGCGACGGTTGTTATTAACAAATCAAATTAATAAGTATTTTAATATATTGGTATATATCGAAAATATTACAAATATGAGAAAAAAAGTATCCTATGTTCATCCCGAGACCCTCAAGTATCTCTATATGTGTATTTTATCACAATAGAATTAGCGGTTTGACCCTGATTGCGTAAAAGACAGACAGACAGACAGACAGACAGACAGAGTTACTTTCGAATTTATAATATAGGTATGGATTGTTGAATGCGATTTTATGCAGTTAAAAAGGAATTTGACTTCGTTGTGGCGCAGTGCACAATGGTGTGACTGTGACTATAATGCGACGGTTATGGGTTCGATCTTCACTTCGGTAATGAATTATTATTTATTAATATTTTCACTTGCTAGCTCTGGCTCAAAGCAAAAGCACGGCGTTGGGTTCCGCGGCTGAACTGAATGCAATGTCTCGAAAAATTCGATGTTAAAATTCCCACTCGAGAGAATAAATTATTATTTATTAATATTTTTATTAGTATTTCTGCAACGGTGTGTCTTAGCACTATGTTCCCTCTGTCTACCCTTCTATATGAGAGATACAGCGTGAAGCTTATAAAAAAAGAATTTGAAAGATTGTAATAATAATCTATTTTTATATATTTAGTCTGTTGCTTATTGGTAATGTAAAAGTGATATTTGATTTAGAATTTTAAATGTACTACTGAATATTTATAATAGGTATGTGTTACTTGTAAGTGTTTTTTAAATATGTGGATGTTTTTTAAATATATATATATATATATATATGTAGAAGCATCAGAAGGGGCCTCAAAGCGGTCTTGGCTATCACTA
>JAEBDU010000019.1:60040-109947 GCA_016802625.1 Heliconius numata
TAATTGGGAAATTATAATTAAAACTAATACATAGCAGCGCGCCGTCATATATATATTTTAAATATATGTATATGGAATGTCAAGGACTTTTTAAAATCATGTTCCATAAACTGTCTAACATTTATTTTCAGTGAAAGAGTCAGTTTAGTTATGGATTAACACTTAATAATTATTAAAAAAAACCAGCTTCACGCTGTATCGGCATGATACGCAGGGGGAACCTAGTGTTAGGTTATTCATTCATTTCCTCGAGTGGTAATCGAACCCACAAAAGTCGCATTACAATCACATCCTTTTACCCCTGAGCAACGACGGTCTCAAAACTCATTAATTATAAGTTCAATAGCAATCACGCAAAAACAGCACTTTGCCTCAAATAAAACTAACGATATATCGTTGCTAATATATCAGTTAATTTATTCAAAATGTTTTTTTAAGAACACAAAAAATATATTATACACATTTTAAATAAGACCATATTTCTTTGAATATTTATTTATTATATAATAAATTAATATTAATATACTTATATACATATTTACAACATTTATATTAGTCTCGTCATGTTTATTGTGACGAAAATCTTTCTCATGCTTTTGTAAGTCCTTGGCCTTCTGAAAAATGATCCCATTTGGAAATAATATTCATTAGTGCAGTGCCGGGACACTCCGTGGCCATTACCTGACCGTGGCCCTTTAATTTATAATCAGAACTAAGGACGCCTTTACGTACGCCATCAGCGATTAGGGCTTTAGTCGCTTGCAGCATTTTGTGTGGTGGTTCTTCAACTGTAATTAACAAAAATATATTTAGTTTGAGTTACGTTACCCCTTTTTTTAGGTTCCCGGTGTATCCCGCATATGTATCCCGTTTCCTCTGCCTACTCTGCGTTAGGTAGAAGAAAGACCTAACGTTAAGACGCTTCGTTGAGATAATTTTAATTTCCGCCGAATTTTGGAAGCATTGCGTGTTAAATGGTCGAACTCAACGCCACCAGACCGAAGAAATTAAAATATATACATATATATACATTTCTTTTCCAGAGTAGGAAGGTTGACCCTGGTAATAGCCGGGATTAATGCCAGGAAGAAGAAGAAGACATTTCTTTTCCTCGAGAAGGAGTCGAATCCACAACCTCTAGCGTTTGCAGTCACACACGTGTGCTCTATCAACACGACCGATCTCAAAGTTGCACATAACTGAAAAAACTATATAAGAATATATTTACATACGAATGCAATCAAGGTTTTATAATTATAATTAAATGTAAAATTTTATAAGGCAAGTATTAATCAATATTGTTTTAAATAAGTGTCTAATGTATGTAAATCGCTATTAATAAATTAATTCATAATATAAGTAAATATAATATAAATAATTAAATATCTATATAAATATAAATAACCTCTCCAATCTCCAATGAGGCATATTCCAATGCTGACTCTATTCGCGGGCCCGGCGTGTATGCCTAACGTGCGCCAGCCTCTTCCTTCGTAAACTCCGCCCTCGCTTCCCACGCAGAAACTATAAGAAACTTGTTATGTTATTTATTTATATTTAATAGTAGTTATTATAAAAGAAAAAAAAAATAAAAATAAAATATTATTCTTTGGCTATAATATAAAAATAAGTTTAAGTAAGCCGCATTTGAGTACGAATATACAAGGTAAATATTTCAATATATAATACGGGCAATTTAATTTTTTAATACCTATATTTAATAAGCCCCTAAAATTACATTATATTATTAATTAAAAATCTTCTAAACGTAATTTTAGAAGATTTTTAAAGTAATTAAAAATTTTAAACTAATTGTATTTTTATGTTTGAATTACACATTTATTAATTTAAATATTTCATTATACGCATACGTAATTAAGTATAGTTAATGGATAATTAATAAATACTGTTTCTATTGTAACTTGTAAGTATATTTTCAACTAAAGACTTTATTTATCGACGTTATCTTTAGGTATTTAAACAATGAATGTACCTACCGATAACGTCAGAAATCTTTAAACAATTACTTTTAAAATATGCCATATAAAAAATTTATTGATAAATTGCCAATATCTCAATAAAAAATATAGACAACAATTATTTTTCAGCTTCCCGCTACGCAAAATAAATCAGTATCTCACACATACAATACAAAATATATTTTCTCTTTAATTTCTTCGAGTGGGAATCGAACCTACAACCTCTCGTGATCATACGGTGAGCCCCTGTGCTAAAAATGGCTTTTATTTTTAGTTTTATAACTTTTTTCAATAATCTATATACATAAAATCGGAAGGTCACTCATTCATCACGAAATCTCAGAAACTACATGTGCCGCAAACTACAAGTTGCATAGGAGTCACTTATAGGACGTAGGTGCTCGCTAAGACGGGAATTTGCAATATTCGACTTCTAAGGGGTTGTTTTTGGGTTTGAAAGTTTGTATGAAACTTCGTTACTACAAATGCTAAAACTCAAATTTTGCATGGACGTCACTTATAGGACGTAGGTACTCATGGAGACAGAAATTAATAATAACGTAGTTCACGCAGGCGAAGCCGCGGCCGGGCCGCTAGTATATTATAAAACTCACTGATATCCTATATCACCCCAGTCCAAACTGATATGATAGTCTTGCATGGACTTCATAGTAGTTTTACATTGTGCAGTTGTATTGCATGCACCTGGTATGTAGGTGTGGTGGATTATAACGTATGGCACTGGTGTCTTTATGGGTTCGACATCCGTTGGTGGGGTAGCACCCCAGTCCTCTCTTGTGTATAATGTATAGGATTTGTGTTTGTCTGTAAAAGATTTATTTTTAGCTTTATGTAGGTATATAATACACAAACACAATAATAATACAAATATTAATCTTCATAGCTTCACGCTGTATCCCACAGGCACATAGTAGGGTAGGCAGAGGGTAACGACACAGACCCTCCGTTCCCAATAAGACAATTGCGTTCCTGAGTTTCCGCCGTATTTTGAAGATATTGGGCGTTGAGTGGCAAAACTCAACGGAATGCTTTGTCTCATTACCAGAGCGAGAAACATGAAAATATTAAATATTTAATTTCCTTAAGTGGGAATCGAATCCTCAACCTGTCGCGTTTACAGGCGCAAGCTTGTGCCACGTACTGGTCATCAACATGAAAATAAAGTATTAGTTTATATTAAAATATGATTAAAATATATTACTTATTATGTTTATAAAGATTTTGACTTCCTTGGCTACTCATTATTCAAAGTTTATAAATACTAACACTACGGCGTTGAGTTCCGCCACTCAATACGCAATACTGACAGAATTGTGAAAAAGTGGTAAACGGGAGTGTCTTAATGAGGACGGAGTGTCTTAACACGTGCTCTCCAAGTTTCCTCTGCCTACCCTCCTATGTTCACAGCGTGAACTTAAAAAAAAGATTAAAATTGTAAAAAAAATTATAAAAACCAATTAATTATAAAAACTTACCATTCACAGGGTGGCCGCGTACTATTAAAAAAATATTTAAAACAAATATCGCTTTACACGTGTACATACTTGAAGCGTACATTATGAACAAAAGTATTTTACATAAATAATATGAAACGCTTATTTATTCCTCATTCAACCGACTGCGTACAGAGTTACTTATCCAACCTTTATATGTTCATATCGTTTGTACGGTACTTTCCCATGAAACAAATACATACATACCAACATATATATGTATATATATAGAAAAACACGTGTTTATATTAATTATTAATTATTTTTTGTAATAAACTAAGTGAATTATGTAGTTTTTATTTATATAGTATTTATAGTCTAAGTAACTATATTAGAATACAATAAATTTTATTTATGAGTTTGTAAGTTTTAGGTTTTAGGTAAAGTTTTTTTTTTTTTTTGGGGACTAAGTCCTATGACATCGCATTTAAGGAGACCTCGCAAGGCCCCTTTAACAACGGGGTCATTGTGCGCGCCCACTTAGCCCCACGCCATTGTACGTTTGCATAGCATTTGATTTTGTTAAATCTTAATTGATAACGATGGTTTGTTTTTATGAAAATGGAAAATTAAATTTGAATTTTGGAGTCCATTGTTAAATTAATGGAAAACTAAAAGGATGCCGCGACCGAGTTACTCGTAAAATTGCAATTTTGAAAGGTTAATATAACAATAACCGTTTGAGTTTGAAATTGAAATTGTTGAAATTTAATATACTATATGTAGATTTTTCATGCAGGTAGAATAAATAGTGTACGAATTGTAAAGACCTTGAAAGTAGCTTGAAATTGCAATTGTTTATGTAAAAGACATATTCTTGATTTTTTTTTTCGATCATTAGGTTAATGCTGTTAGCCCTATTGGCTTTTACGGCGATTTTTAGCGATACCGGTTGTGTAGGGAAGAGAGTACTCTGTCCCTGAAGAAATGCAAGCACTAAGCTGCCTGTGAGGAAGTCGACGACTGTAAGGGCACCCCCTGCGGGACTCGAACCTGGGCTTGCTGCCGTCGAGCGGACTGGGTACTGGGCCATTCTTGATATCTCTAGATTTCTATAGTAACAAATTAATAGCTATTAATACATTTTTTTAAGATATCTCATAGCTATTAATAGATATCTTTTTTTTCCTGTATGAACGGTATATCTGTTATCCAAATACATACTTTCTTTCAGTTGGCTATAACTTTGAAAGGCGTTTACTAGATTTTATCAATGAAATGATGACGAAGTAATTGTGATTAATTATTTTTATCAATTAATCGAATAAATAGGGTATTTTTTGCCTACCGTCACATTTTATATTATCTGTAAGTAAGGATTATAAGCTAGCTCGGGGAAGAACCTTACAAAGTACATAAATGTGTTAGTAGGTACTATGATATGACATTAGCTTTCCTTAAAGCTTTCCACGTAAATTGGTAGGCGTAATATTAATATTTATTTCTCCTTGTGTTTCCTTTACTTTAGGATTATTATGTATTTTATGTAGGGGAATTTAATAAGTATAACAAATGGGTAATAACAATTGATCCTATTAAAATTGTTATACATAGGTAAAGCAGTTGCTATTTTATTTCCATATATATTTCCTTTTCATTAATATCATCAATAAAATCTCCGTAAATGCTCCTTTTCACATTCAAATATTTCTTATTATATCTTACTTCTCCTTTTATATAGCAATTTTTCCATTATATTCTAAATTTTCTCTATAAATATCAAATCGTCGTTGTATAGGGGAGAGTAACAAAAAGATACAGAATTATCTATATACGCATTCTATGTTTATTTTCTATGAAATTATTTTTATTATTTGTACAAGTACTGTGAATATAATATGTCTATTTTAACTTATTTTTATGGATCATAAGGTTAATGCTTAGTCCTATTGGCTTTTACAGCGATACTGGGGGAGATGGGGGGTTGGGGGCAAAAGGGTACCTGTGAGGAAGTCGACCACTGCAAGGGCACCCCCTGCGGGGAAGCTATTTCATCTAAACTAACAATTTAACCTTAAAATAATAGTGATTTGACGTCAATTATTTTGTGAGTCATTGTTATCTTTTTATCAGGCACATGTTGATATTATTATACTTTTGTAGTAAACAAGTTGACGTAATATTAGATTTGCCTATTCTGATGACATTGTTTTCAATTCGGGGGGGAATCCGGGGGGCAATGCCTGAATAATAAATATTTTTTTGTCCCAGTTTGTTTTGAAAGTGTTATGTGGATTCTAATCCAATTATAAAATGTGTATTGTTTAATGTAGATTATTTGTGTAAAGAAAAAATCAGCTTCACCCTGTATCCTGCACACAGCAGGATAAGTAGAGGGAACTTAATGTAAAAACACTCCGTTCCCCACTTTCTGGATTCTGGAGGCATTGAGTGTTGAGTGGTGGAACTCAACGCCGTTCTTAGCCTCGACACCAGAGCGAAGAAGTGGAAATATTAACTTAATGGTATTTACTTTATTACTTATGTTTTCTTTTTAAATAAAATTATAATATGAAGTATACTAGACAATTTCGATAACAATCGCTACACCTTATCGATATAAGCTCGATCGTTTAAAAGGTTATCATAAGAAAGAAATGCCATTAAATGCGCATTATATGTAGATGTTATGAAACAAGTAACAAATGGGCCATTATGCACAATGCCCGGTAATTATTATTAACTAGCGGTCCCCCCACGGCTTCGCCCGCTTGAACTACATGATTATTCATATTATAAACAGAATTGACTGATCGAATAAACCAATATCGAAATCGAACCCAAATAATTAATCGAATATCGAATCGAAAATATTTAATTGAGAAGGCTCCTTGTTTTGAAAGTCGGTTAAAAATGCAGATTTATCACAAACAAATTCAGATTTATTATAAGTATAAGTATAGATATGGATTGCTTTATATTTCAAAGGCAGGCAAACTCACGCCTTGAGTTTATTCAAATGCCGATAACTTTTTTTTAATGAACCGATTTTGATGAAACAAACTTTAAATGTTAAGTTGAGTTAAAACAAAGCAATTGGTGAAAGTTTCAAGTGAATCCGTTCAGTACTTTCGGAGATTAGCGTGACCATACATATAGACAGACAGACACAAGAAATAAAAAAAAAATATTTTTGCTTTCTATTATTCTTGTTAAGTCTCTGGATAGAGTATCCATGTCAGTCAAAAATACTATACTATACTATTTAAATAAAAATAAATAAATACTAATAATAACATAGAGAATAGCAATTTGTTAAATAATAAATTGTCCAGGCATTATACACAATACTCGTCACCTTTATAGCAGATAAATAAGGATTACAATTAAAAGATACTTTAGAATAATAATTTAATTTATTTACAATATTTTAATTATTTACAATAGGTCAGAAATAATCAAAACTAAGACATTTTTTTATTAAGCGGTAGTTTTTGAAATTTAAGTGGAGACATGTTATATGTAAATTTAATAATAATTATAATTTTCTCATTATATATGAGTTACATTACTTAAACTGGCCAAATATATTTTGTATTAATTAAACTTATTTAAGCAATCGCCATATAAATTTGTTAAAAAAAAATCGAAATTTAGCTCCAGAATTTATATTAAAAATGTATTGTCATTTCTTTATTATAACTTTGTTTACAATTCGTTCGTAAATCTGTCCCATGTAGAGATTTCATTGAACAATGCGGTTCCAGGACACTCGGTAGCGGTAACTTGACGATGCCCGACCAGCTTGTACTCTGGACTAACGTAGCCCAGTTCCACTCCTTTCGCGATCAGCTTTTTGGTGGTCTCCAATTGAACAGCTGGTGGTACAGCCGCTGTAACATAAATATTAGCTTGCAGGTTCGATTCCCACTCGAGGAATTCTTCGCTCCATCGTTGAGGCAAAACCCGGTGTTGATTTCCAGAATTCAGCGGAAATTGGGGAAAGGAATTGTTGTTGAGAATGTAATTTTAAATTTCAATTTCAAGCATTTCAAAAAAGAAACGAATCCATTGATTCATTTGTAAGAAATAGATATTTCAACAACATTTCCGAAAACTATGGCGTAATATACGGCTATTAACAGCGGTTATTCAACTCATTGTAGGTTTTTTCCCTTTATATTTTTCTTCGAATGCTTGGACTTTGAACTACTCGAAGGTCTAATGGGAAAATAATTATATAGCGTTAAGTATTTAAGCCATTCATTTAATATGTTTTTAAACTAAGACTTTTTTCTGCTCCAAGAAACTGTAGTTCTGAATATTCTAAATTAACATAAAAATACACTAGAACTGTAATGAATATATATAAATAAAATAGCTGCATAAGTTAATTCTATAAAAATATTTGCTGTTGAAAAGGTGCTTAACTTAACCCCAAAAACTGCTTGTTCTTGGGAAAAAGAGTCTCGGCCAAGTCAATTTGAGGCACAAAGGAATGACTGTAACGCGTCGTGTCACTCTGGTTACAAGGCAAAGCGCGGAGTTTAGATCCGCCATTCAACATATAATTGTTAAATACTTACAAACCCAATCGCCGATGAGCACGATGCCTATACTGTTTGAATTAACTCCGTAAGCGTGGGCACCGACGTATTCCCACCCTCGACCTTCGTAGGCGTCACCGTCGCTGCCTACTGCAAAACTGAAATACAAATTAAATTAAATTTAAATTATAATTTTATTTAATGTGCCCGATATTATAAAAAGTGACTAATTTTTCAGCTTCACTATGTATCCCGCGTATAGAAGGGTAGGCAGAGTGAACCTAGTGTTAAGAAACTCCGTTCACCACTTTTCGTCGAAATTTACATGCATGGCGTGTTGAGTTGCGGACCTCAAAGCCGCACTTTTGTTTTGATACAAACATGTTTTGAAACATTATAGTTAAAAATAATTTGTTTTATGAAACTATTAAATATTGTATTTATTGAACCTATCACCAATATATAGCTTACAAAGTTCCTATATATGTATTTTCAGAATAATACTTTTTAATTAAATATAATTAAATATATATTGCGTGAGTAAGTTCGTGTATTAATTTATCTAACCTTCATCAATTCTTATCTTTTATCAAATTATATCGATAAAATTGGTATCTTAACTCATATTGTAAAATCTATCGGACATCGCACTACCGATGCTAATCATTTTGTTTTCAAAATATTAAAACAAACTGAGGCCGTACCGAGCACAAGCGTGTGACTGTAACGTGGTAGTGGGTTCAATCCCCACCTGGAGGAATGAGTTGTACCTAATTCATTTATATTTTCGCACTGGTTCCAATGCAAAAACGTAGAGTTAAGTACCGCCACTCAACACAGAATGCCTCGAAAATTGAGGCGGAGAGTGACGAACGGAGTGTCTTAACACTAGATTCCCTCTGCCTACCGTGCTGTGTGCGGGATACAGCGTGAAGGGTGATTTAATTTGATTTTATTGTAAAGCTTTGCTGAATATACAGTGCATGTTCGATAGCAGAGTAAATGTTCTCAGAAATCTTATAGATGACAATCGTTTATCAATTATTCATATCAGTAAATATAAATTACTTTTTAATAATCTTACAGATATTCATCTTTATTGAAAATATTATTTCCTTGCAGTGACAATTTTGATTTTAAGGCAGTTGTTCTTGTATTTATATATGGAAATGTATAAAGTAAACATTTTGAAAAATATTTATTTTATACGAATATTTTCTTTAAATTTGGTTAGTTTAATTCTTTATGTTGAACTGTTAATAGCTTTTTGACTTATCAATTACAGATTTTCCAGAATTTTAGCTTTTAGTAGAACTGTCGTTCTGAGGATAGATGTCTTCCTATTTGCCCCATTATAAAAATAATTCTTCTTTTTTGGTTCTTAACACTAGGTTCCCTCTGCCTAGTTTCCGTATAAAATTGGAACAAACATCCACCCTTACAAAGTTTCACATTTATAATATTCATAGGATTAAAGCATTATAAATAAATTATTTACTTGTAGCCTATATCAGACCAGCCATTGCTATTCTGGTGGGTATTTTGCATAGACCGCATCGCCATAATGCACTCCAGCTTGTTTTGACAAGCTCCTGGTATGTACGTGTGATGGATGACCACGTATGGCACTGGTGTTCTCAATTCTGAGTGTCCTTTAGGTGGTGACGCCCCCCATTCTTCTCGTGAGACTAGTTTGAAGTCATTGTCTGTGAAATTGTATTAAAATATTATATTTTAGTTGTAAAGCTTAACGCTGTGTTCCGCACATAGCAGAGTAGGCAGAGAAAAATGAAATATTTAATTTCTTCGAGTGGGGATTGAATCCACAATCAGCCATTAATTTTCTTAAAGGAATAAATTAAAAATAAAATAGCTACTAAAGTTAAAAAGTTCTAAAGTTATACTTTTAAAGTTTAAGCTCGTTAAACAGAATAGCAAATAGTAATAGTGGATTAGGTAGCTAAAATGACAACTTTACGATTCATCTTCTAAAAAAAAACACTAATATTTTCTTACATATATTAACAATGTAATAAAAAACATATTATTGTCATATTTTATATGAAAACATTATTTCTTAACTATAATACCTAGAATTTGATTATTTCTTGGAAATAAAACAAAGAGCTTACCACTGTTGCCAACAATCCGTGGTGGGGGAAGACTTAGAACGCTGACCACAACACTCAAGAGCAGAAATAGTAGAGTTTTTCCCATTTCTTAAAATAAAAGGAAACTTGTAAATATATTAGAAAACTACATATATAATTAAATTTTGTTAGTCAAAATGTCTAACGCGTCTCTGTTTTAAACATACAAAATTTTCCACTGAACTGGTTTTACGATTGACCTTACAAATGGTCACCTAAACTAGTTGAATAGAAAAAAAAATACAGTCGAATTGATAACCTCCTTTTCTTACAGAAGTCGGTTAAAAAAACTTATGAAAATGGCGGCATTTCATTTTTTTAAAAAATAATAGTTAGATTATAAAAAATAACTATAATTATATACTTAAAGCCCACACAAATGTATATATTATTATAAAAATCAGCTTCACGTTGCATCCCGCACACAATAGGATAGACAGCGGGAATTGAGTGCTAAGGCACCCCGTTTCCCATTTTCCGCCGAATTCTGGAGGCATTGCGTGTTGACTGGCGGATTTCAACGCCGCAATTTGACTCGACATCAGAGCAAAGAAATTATTAAAATCTATTTCATTTTTCATCCATTTAATTTGAAATTATAATATAAATAAAATAAACTCACCCAATTAGAACGTTTTAATATATGGAAGGTTAATTATAATGTGTTAACTTTGGTACCTTTACAACTAATGGGCGTTGAACTGCTTGTTTTTATACATATATGCTAATAATTCATATATATATAATATTAGATAAGTAATCGGGCCTTCACAAAGATTCGGGAAAGATATGTTAATATTACTCGTGATAATATAATCGTTGAGTTTTCGAGTGCATAATCGAGGGGAAATCACTTTTACCGATATCGAAATTGATATATCTTATCAGTTTCAAAATGGAAGCTTCTTCTGTAACTCTTATGATATTTATTGTGTAATAGCGTAACCATAACCGCGACAGGTTGTGGGTTTGATTTCTATTTAAGAAAATGAAATGTTTAATATTTTCGTTGCGATGTCGAGTACGCAATGCATCCAGAATTCAGCGGAAAGTGAGGAGCGGAGTGTCTTGACACTAGGTTCTGCTGCTAATAGATGTTTTACTTATTACGACTGTATGTACTCTTAATTTCATTCTATCTAGAAAAAGTCTGACGCGAAGAATTATGGGGAATTTGAAAAAAATCCTTAAAATTATTTAGTTTCTTTTTAGATTTTTTCCTGAAGTTTTGGATTTTTTGCTGAACTAATACTATCAGTAGATACTAGGTGCCAAATTTCATAATTCTAGGTTAAACAGACGAACCCTATTATTATTATACTGTTGAAATACGCGTTTTTTGCTGTATAAACGGATATAACTTCTTTTAAGTTAATGTAGACATACGTTTTTTTTGCAGGAAATCATGGAGCCGTAGATTTTTTTTAAGTTTTCCTGAGATAAAGACTCTTGACAAACAAACAGACAAACTGAAAACAAAGTGATCTTATAAGGGTTCATTTTTAACTTATAAGCTACAGAACCCTAAAAAGAATTATCAAAAGTCAAGTCGGAAGTTCTAAATTAACACACAAAAAAACCAGCCAAGTACAAAAAAAGAACAGTAATTGAGAACCTCCTCCTTTTACAGAAGTCGGTTAAAAATAATCTGAAAAGAAAACCAATTAACTGAAAGTAAATATCTATATTATATCGATAAGCTTGCTAAGTGTTTAATTAGATAAGTATGAGAATTTTCTTTTAATATAATTTATCTACAAAACGAGTTTTAAAATGTGAAATATTAAATATTTAATACACACAGATTATAAAGATTGATTCTTAGTATTTTGATATATAAGTACCTACAAATTAATATGCAAATAAATATTTTTTTATATATTTAATAAATATTATACTTTAGATTTTTGGAAAACCTAGCAAGATATAAAATAAATTGAAGGCTCATTTTAAATAAATTTTCATCTTCTTTCATCAGCTTATGAGGCCAGTTGTGGCACAGGGCGCAAAGTGTGACTGTAAACCCCCACTCGAGGAAGTGAAATATTTATTTTAAATTTATATTCATTTCGTCGATTTGGCGTCGAGGCAAAGGGCGGCGTTGAGTTCCGCTACTCAACACGCAATACCTCCAGAAAGTGGCAGAAAGTAGAGAACGGAGTTTTTCTAGATATGGTATGGAACGGTATAGTGTCTCCGCCCGGATATATTTTATTTATAGTATTTTATTCTTAAAATAAATTGTGGTAAGCGCGTTCTAGAGTGAAGACCACGCCTCGGCAAGCGTAATGTACGATTTCCTCCAGCTAGATGGGGTGACGATTCACAAAGTGGCGGGCAACAGCTGGAAGCTAAGAACTGAAGATCGAGCTCAGTGGCTTATGTCCAGCAGTGGACGAGGACAGGCTGATGATGATGATGATTCTTAAGATACATAAGATAGAGTCCATTATCAATATTATGTTTTATTCTTATTAGATCGCTTTGACCGTTGTTTGGGGATTTTTTAAAGTTTAATGGGAGTTTTACTAGCGTAGATATTTACTGTTAGAATAAAATCATAAAAGCTATTCTTATACTACTAGTTGTCATTGAATAAATTAAGATTTTTAAAACCATCTATAAATTATTTATTTACAGTTTATTTTTTTTAATTAATTTTATTTACATAGTTCATTAATAACTGAACTGAACTGTAAATCATTTATATTAGTTATAACTTAACTTGTTGCCATAAATCAAATAATAACTCATCATTGTCAGGGAATTAACCTAGGCTCTATGTGCTTACTGATAAGAACATAACTAAAATCAATAAATTGAAATGTTTTTCAAGAAAAGGATATAAATATAACTATTAATTTTAAGATGAAAATAACGTTTAAGCCATCTAATAATATTTTCGTATAGTAAACATTTACGTATAGTAATAAATTTAAATATTTTTTTTACAAATTTCGTATGTGTTTAAATACAATTTAAATTATATATGAATATAATTTAAATTAAACAAAAAGTATGACACGATTTAAATTTAAAATCCCTATAGAAGTCGGTGGATGCATCAACTACAACAACAAAAGCTCCGTATATTTTTTTAGATTCTCTCTGTATACCCCACATAGCAGTATACGTAGATGGAACCTGGGAATCTAGTGTTAAAACACTCCGTTCCCCACTTTCCTTCGAATTACGTGGAGGCATTGCGTGTTGAGTGGCGTTGCTCAACGCCGCGCGAATGAAAATATTTCATTTCCTCGAGTAGGAATCGAACCCACAACCAGTAACGTTCTGGGCCTGGGCTGATCTCAACCTACATATATAAATAAATAATAAAACCTACGTATATAAATATTTAATTTGCAGATTCATTGTTCCTATAACATTTTCCTATAATAATGTTATTCCTGTATTCTATTTTGTAAGTACAGTTTCCGCGTTGACTCATATAATACGGAATGAACCTAAATTATTTCATCATTTAAAATAATAATATACGGAAAAGTCTTTACATCGTGGTTTTAAATTATAATCGATGATATATAGTTTCTATATGCATATGAGGATAGGGTGTGGTGGCGAGAATTGGGGAAGGCCCATGTCCAGCAGTGGACAAAAGATGGCTGTTGATGATGATGATATGTATATAAGGGTATTCACTTTTATCTCCAAAGTCACCAATACAACAATATTGGAATTAGTGTTGTCGATTTTTTAATTAATAAAAACTAGTTGTTCTGGTCACGCTATGCTAAACTAGCTGGTTATTTGTATACGAATATTAGTAATACATGAAATTTATATTTTTATTAATATTAATTTATTTCTTATTAATACTAATTTATTATTATAACGCAACAGGTATATGGTATATGCTAGAAAATTTGAAGTGCTCCATCTTCGTGATAGCCAAGAAACCCACTCACGAGCTCGTGATGGTAAAACCGGTGCGCACCTCTGTACACCCTTAGGCAACCATGCTAATGTTATGCAGTAGATGCATCTACGATAATATATAGAAATATAATACTACAAATATTCTTTAAATGTAGCATTATAGAAAAATATTTTTCAAAACTCTACCTTTTATTTCATTTATTCTACATTCTGTTCTTCACTTCTTACGATATTATTATAAAACCGTTTGCCTAGTTGAACCATACGTCGAGTGTTTTAAGCTGTTTCTTTAAATGTTTTTCCTTTGAAGAAATTCTACAGAAATTCCCTTCATCATCATCATCATCGACAGCGACTTTTGTCCACTGCCGGACATAGGCCTTCCCCAAATCTCGCCACCATATTCGATCTTCAGCTCTTCGGACCCATCCGCTTTAAATCTTAATCCCTTATTCACCATAAATTATTAGAGCACTAATTTTAACTGCGCCCTGGTGACGAAAGTCTATATTAGTAATTACTCAATTTATCTCTTAGGTATCTCTTTGGTACCTCCAGTATTGATTGCCTTCAAGATGTCTAGTTACGCTTCATAGCTCTTGATGAGGAGTGCCATTGTGAAACGAGGGCGAGACCGGATATATGGCGCCATGTTATTGTCGGAAAGAAGCCATTAGTTATAGATATATATCTACAAATATACAAGAATACTATTTATTTTATTTATTTGTTTAATACTTCTTTACTCCAACTATAAATATCTTAAAAAAAGCAAGAAAACTAAATGTAGTATATATTTATATTCTGCGGTTCCCATCAAAATTATATTTTTTTTCAGTTAATCGAATGTTTAATTTTGGAAATACTTTAACTACTTCTACTTCAGCTTCACGCTGAATCCCGCACATAGTAGGATAGGCAGAGGGAACTTAATGTTAAAACACTCCGTTCCCCAGTTTCTGCCGGATTCTGGAGGCATTGCGTGCTGAGTAGCAGAACTCAACGCCGCGCTTTTGCCTCGAAGTAATGGAAATACAGACACATCTTACTGAAAAGGTACTTCATACAGACAGACAGATCTTACTAAAAAGGAACTTCTTTTTCACATCGATTCGAGTCGATTTCGATTCAGTAAAAAATATATTATATTCAATATAAATTAAGTTGTTCATTATATAATGAATGATGTCTATCACTAGTAAACAGAAGGCAGGAAAGCATTAAAAATAGTGGCTCTGACGTCGGTGAGTTTTATTTAAAAACGCGACCGGCCGTCTCGATAAATTTCATATAACGACGTTTCCGCAGTTAGCTATATTGTATGTTGAATTTTATATGTGCATATTATATATAAGAATATATATTTTCTTTTATGTATGTAGTATTTTTATGCCTGAACCTTATTAAAATTAGAAGTATTTTAACATTATACCAGAATTCGGAGGACGGATGGTCTTAACACTAGGTTCCCTCTGCCTATCCTGCTGTGTGCGGGATACAGCGTGAAGCTGACCTACTTTTTAGGTATTATTATAAATGGCAATTTTTGAGTATATTGCGGGAGACTCAATCAAATTATCGTCGACTTAGAGTGTAAACTTGCTTACAGCCAATTATAAAAAAAATATTAGTATTATTACAAGGTATTTATAATTTCGAAAATTGGAAACAATTTTGTATGTTTTCCACACTTTTGATTAGTATAAAAATAATATACATAACGAAAAATGAACTCAGCTTAGTAGACTTACACTCTAAGGCATATATATTAAAATATTTCCGTATAGAACGGCCGTTGTGGCGCAGCCGCGCGCCGTCTTATTGTAAACAAGACGGTTGTGCGTTCTATTCCCATTTCCAATTATTAGCATCTAAAAATTATTAGAATTTTCTCGCTCTGGTAACACTCTCCCAACATTTCAAATATGGGATGCAAATGGGGAAATGAAGTGTCTTAACACTAGTTTACCTCTACCATGCTATTTGGAGCATACCGCGTGAAGCTATAAAAAAACTCAAAAACATGACAATATCCATTATATAAATATAAGTACATACAAGAAAAATAAATGTAGTAATAACATACCAAAGCAAAAAAAACAATTACTTTTCTTATTTATTTAAAAAAGTACAAATATAATCTTTGAACAAGAGATATTCGATAGAATCTCTGTAAACATGATATCACGATGCTGAGAGAGATCCCGAATTACACATCCTATATGTATAACATGCATAGCCCCCGACTTTACTATTTATAAGTTCCAGTGTGATCTGCAGAAATTCCGCTAGTCGGTAAGCACGCGCGACCAACGCCGCGTCCTAAATATTTTTTTCTATTTTCTTATGGTTTTTTTTTTGGAAAAAAACTTTAATATATATATTTTTTATTTAAATATGTTTAGTTGATAATTGAGTGCGGTGTTCAGTGTTTTGTTTTAATTCGAGTGCGTATCACTTTTTGTGCTTTACACACACACCTACACTTGTAAGATAAACTATAGATTATTTTCGTCAGCGGATGAATGCATTTTTTTGTTCTTTCGCTCGTTTGTGAAAATTTTAATATCTTTTTATCTTTATCTTTTCGTTTTTGTTAAGTAAATGGGAATTATGATTTTGTTAAGCAATTTGTTTTATTTAAGATCATATCTATATGATAAATTATATATTGTACAGTTTTACTCAATCATGTCAATTTACTAGATATAATGTTAATATAATTTTTGATTAACTTATTAAGAAATAGCAACCGCTCGCGACTTCGTCCGCTTTAATTACATTATTATTAATTTTCTAATCTCAATTAGTTTCGTTTACTGATAATAATATCATGTCTATATTTATATTGGAAAGAAAAGTATTAGCCAATTCAATAAAATAGTTATTTATAGCAATTTTGTCGATCAACATTCTTTAAAATTATTTTTAACTTTTTTTATTTATAATCCTAATGAAATAAAACAAACTCTAATATTAAGGGAAGTTTGCCAAAATACAATAGCCGTTTCTGAGATTAGCGTGAATGCAGTTGTTCACAGACAAACAGACAGACAAACATTTTAAAGATCATAGTGTTTGATTCTATAATGTTATTAAATTATAATTTCCATGAACAGATACAGATCCGTTAAGATTTTATTATAAGTACAGATAATAGAAAAAATGTACTAAATTTAAAATTTTAAGTTTTTATAATTACATTTTATTATATAAACTTGCATATATACCTATAATTAAAAGAATAGATTAATTAAAATATAGAATATATAGTAATACTAAACTTAATTTTTATGATTGCAACACTATATCTTTAAAGAAGATATTTATATAAAATATAAAGCGTTTCATTCAAAATCAAAATTTAATTATTTAAATTAATAAAATACTAAGACCGTTGTGACCGAACCGCAACAGTAGTAGGTCTCTCATAAGATACAGCGCGGTGTTGAGTCACGCCAATCACTGGATTTCAGCCGGAAAGTAGAAAACGGAGACTCTTGACATTTATTTTTCTCTGCTAATCCGATATGAACAGCATGAATTATATGAAATAATTTAAATATAAGTTTTTAAGCATTGCTAGTGTCTATCAATTTTTTTTCATTTACCCACATAATTATTTGTAAATGTGACTTGAAATATAAAATATACTAAAAAAATTTTATATAAATAATATACTGGGTTTTTGTACTCATTAACGTTCACTTGATTAACTGCTCTTACTAAAAGAAAAAAAAACAATAAAAATGTATTAAAAAGGCGAAAAAGATGCATTCAGAGCTAAAAGCAAAAACATATATTTAATCCAATGGAACAATGCCAAAATAACCATTCGTATAACACAAACACACATTTCAGAACAACAATGCCGATTGGTAACGTAAGCAGAGATAACTCTACTAAGCGGGAGTCATTTAGACCTCCGTGGGTGAAAGACAAGGACGCTGATGCTCCTCCACCATGGACTCAGAAGAAACTGAAGCCAGTGGAAAGTACAGCCAAGAGTGTGGACGACACTCAGGCAGCAGCAACTACTGTGAAGCCCTTGAAACGTAAGTTGGAATTATTCCCATTGTATTATCAGGTTCATATTCTAGTTCAGATCCAAGGTTATACAGAATTCTATACTATAAAGTATAATAAAATTAAAATTACATGAATTATTATTAAAGATTTCTTACATTTATATAAAGCAATAAAAATTGTCGCAATTGTGGTGCATTTGGAACGTTGTTCGCGTCGATTGTATTTAGACTTTTAATAGGTAGCAGTTCAGATTTCAGCACAAAAAATATTGAGTAGAATATAAAGAATAAAGTATTATGACACTTCTGGATTCATGTTAGTTGTCGGTACAAAGTGAATTTCAGGTGATCTTGCTAATTTGACAATGAAATTATTATTATAGATAAATTACATAATATAATTTTAAACGTATAATATTATAATTTTCGCAATATTTTAAGTAAAATTCTACGAGCATTTCAAACTCTCAATTGTATTCATATGATTAATGACCAGTCTCTTCATGTGATGTAGAGCATTCAGTTGAAATGTCAAGAAATGATGAATAACGAAAGTTCCGCATGAGGTTATTTCCTAAGCAAAGTTCTAAGGAAACTTGTTGCTAGTTTCTTGCAATAGAATAATAATATTTCAGTTCTGTAAGCAACAAACAATTATGACGTGTTCGAAAGTTTAAATATAAACAATTAAAATTGTAATCTTGATAGCAGGTATTTCCCTTATATATTATCAAAGAAATACGTAGGTAATGAGAGTGTGACGTCGATTTTCACTATTCTTATATGTTTTTAACCTTTTTTTATTATGTTAGAATCATATATTTATTATTATGCCTCTATCTTCTTTACAGAATATAAAAAGAAATCGGTTAAGTGCGAGTCGGACTCGGTCATCGAGGCTTCCGTACTAATTTCAGGATTATAGATCAACGGGAAATAAAAGTTGACAAGCTATTATGCGGTTGTTTTGTATGAAATTAACTACATATATAATAATGTAATTATTTTTTCCATGAAATATACATAATTTTTCACTTTTACGGACTTTTTTCCTTTGTTTTGTATTGAAAGTTCTCAGTTTGTGATAAATTTCATAAATGTAGGTACACGGGAAGTACCCTATAGGTTATGATTACGTGGCGAATTTCATACAAAATTAATATAGCTAATTTTTACTGTGCTATAAGGGACCGTAGAGCTGAACATTTCATACTAATTTCAAGAACCATTATGTGATCTCATAATAAATGGTTTTGACAGGCAGACAAATGGACAACAGAATGATCCTATAAGGGTTCCGTTTTAACGTTTTGAGATAATAGCTTTAAAAATGATCATTGACCTACGCTCAAATCCTTCAAACTATAATGAATCTTGGTACTGTTTTCACTAAAAGATATAGTGTTTCCAGAAAAAAGTTTTGTAAAAACATATTTAACGTGTATCTACTTATATCTATGAAGTTACACTTGCGAACTTCTCATATATATATTTATATTATATAATTAGAACTAGTAATTATAGAATAGAATAGAATTGATTCAGCTGGCATCCTCTCGTAGTAATAATGTTGACAAAGACAAAGACAGCGTTGCTACTAGTTTTTATCAGCTAGTGACTAACGTCTGTTTTCGTTCATCGCCAATTCATCTCTTTATTTATTCTGCATGTCAATTGCACTTATTGAAATAATATATTTAAAGCTTTTATAAATTGCATTACTTTTATATGCATGTATAAGATTGAAACCTTTAATTTAAAGGCGCAGTAGTATCGAATTTACGGCCTGTGCTAAGATAGTTTTACAATATCAACATATTTGTACTCTACCAACATTGTTCGACTATAGTTGACTGGTGAGAAATGTAAACATTTAGGTAAATATCTTCATAAATCAATTTAAATATATGTAATTCTTGTGATAACAATATTTTTTTTTACTGTTTCATAATTCAACATTTTTTTGATCTAGCCTTGTGAAACTTTCAAAGATTATTCAACTTTTAAAATTACTTGTGAAAAAACTCATCAATAACTTCTTTTCACAAAAGCCTCTAAAAGATTTTGTTAAGATTTAAATTAAAAAGAAAACAATTTTTGTTTCGATGTAATTTTCAATTTCCAAGATTTATAGAACGATAATTTTAAATTATTATAATGATACGCAAGGATTATTATTGAGCTATATTGGAGAAAAAACACGAACGCCGACTCAAATGACAGGTTGTATTTTCGAATTTTCAAATATGTGCTGAATCACTGAAAATCGTTCAGCGTACATGGAAACGCAATGGATAGGTACTGAGGTCCCCTACCCACAGAGTTGAAGTCCCCTACCCCGACGATTGAATTACACTCTATATAATTATGTTTTTAGGTACTATGTGATAATTAATTTCCAAACAGATAATAAATATAGAATGACAGACGAGAAACTAACGTTACTTATCTTAAAATTTTGCTGTTAATTAAAGTACAATTAAAAGTATGTTTCACAAATAAAAATAAACAAATGTCGTCAAGATTTTGAGTAATCATTTACGAAACAGCATATTTCAACAAGATATATTATATATTTTTATATAGATTGATAAATTCGCCTACATTGTGACGTCAACACCTCCCCGAAACTTTGGCAAACACTCGGGATCTTAGTATGGCTGTAGAGAGCAACAGTTTGTTAGTCTGGAGACGGGGAGGTGATGTGTGGTGTTTATTTTTGGTATAAATATTGGAATTTGTAATTGTGGAAATTCTTTGAAACTGATTTGTGATCTTTTAAGTACTGTTGTAGTGCTTGTTTTTGGACGAAAGATTTAAAGAAGCAGGTATAAGTAATTCCTTTATTCTGTAGAAAAATTGAAAATAACTTATTTTAGTTACAGGTGTTACCGTAACGTTACTAGTATATAAATTATAAAATGGATTATTTGTAATTTACAATGGAATTATGAACAATTGCATGTGTTTGGTGGTATTAGATTTTTTTATAACGACAATGAAAGAGAAAATCGATGTCTCATTAGTTAAATATACTCAAAAACAATAATATATCATGAATAATATATAAATATAGATGTAAAGGACGTAAGGAAATTTCCTAAAAAAATCCGATATGAACGAGAGATATTTAAATATTGAAATATTTAAATTCTGAGATATTTACTTTATTCAGTACAAAAATTATAATTACATAACTCGGATGTTACCACAGATAATAATTTACGTTTTCATTTATGTGTTATATTCCAAAAACAATAGAACTATTCTCACTTGCATCACTATAGTTTTTACATAATATTTTACGTTATTATTTATTTTTTACTGTATTTCATTTGTATTAACTAAAAAAATTTAAAATTATCAAAAACTTATTTTTACATAATATAATTTTTTTTTTTTTTGAAAATAGAAAACTAAATTATAACTACGAAATCTTCAATTTACAATAACTTCATTATTACTGTTTAATTTGAATGTCAACTGTTCAATATAATTATGTAATTTAAATTAATAAGCACAATTGCAATATTCATCTTCACTTTATATCATATATATAAACTTCGAATGCAAATTAGAAATTACGCATTCATATATTTGGCACTATATTGTGTATATAAATAAATGGGCATGAATTGTTAAATTTAAAGAGAAATCGAAAAAAACTCGTACTATGACGCGATCCAAAGTGTTTAAGAAGTGATATTCTCAGCCGTCGACGCCAACGAGGCGATATTTTTAGAGAGGACAGACATTTTACAAAATAAACGAAGTTGTTGGGGTAACTGTGTATGATTTATAAGCACCCACTCTTTTCAGCTGCTTCTAAAGAATTTTGTTTTGTTTCTTCAATATTAATTTGGAAACTAAAGCTGTTATTTAGTAATACAGCTCTAAAATTGTAATTTTTGAGATGTAGCGTATATTTACATACATATATACTCGTATACACATGCTAACAGTTGTTTGTAAATTTTTTTCAATACGGAAAAACGATATTTAAAAGACCGCGTTTAACTCTCGTGCATACTTTGACACTTGTAAAATTGTAAATATTTTTTTCTGTAACAAAATCTAATAGTCACAAAGGTTTAATATGTAATCGCGCTAAAATAGCGAAGGTCGGCCATCCACCATCTTGGCAGCGGCCATGTTTATTTACGTACGCAAATGCCATCAAATGCATCGAAACGAGGGCATAAACACGTGTTTCCAAAATTTTATATTTTTTTAATTAATACACTAAATCATATATTTTGAATTTGCGCTTGTAATATTTGAATAATCGATTTGTAAAATAAGTATATTAAATACTATATTCATATTCTTGAAGTACCTGCTTAATGTAGGTACCTATCTAATAAAGTTATTGAATCTTTTTAGCTGTTTTAAAAAAACAATCTACAATAAGAGAAAAACCAGAAAACGGAGTCTCTGCTGAAGCAGAAGAAAAACTAGTTAAGCCGTCTGCAGCTAAACTTGCTGACAAAGCATCAAAATCTGCCGATGATAGGCCAAAATTTATTAAGCAAACTGTGAGGACTATAGATAAACAAGTTAAAATTGATGATAAAACCAGTGAAAAATTACCAGAAAAGCCGATTCTTAAGAGCGTTAAAACAATTGATGACAAGGCTAAAGAAAAAACTGTTAGTATCGTAGACAAAAAAGTTGCTGACAAAAATGAATTGTCAAAACCAAATAACTTGATTAATGAAAAATCTTCAACAAAACCACTTAGCAATTGTAAAGAATCTAATAAAGTTACTGACAAATCAAAAACAGGTGAAAAATTCGACGAAAAATCAAGTAAAATCCTAAATAATACGGTCAAAGAACCTAAAAAAGTTGAAAAAACCATCGAAAAACCAAAAACAGAAGATAAAGAAGATCAGACAAAGATGGCTACAAAACCACCTCTAGAAAAAAGTAATTCCAAGGTAAATATAGTATGTAATTATTAACGGTTAGCAAGAAAGATAAGTATTTAATTTTAGTACAATTATACATCAGAAATGTACAGACATCTATTATTTTTCAATTAGTATTTTGATTTCATACAGTATTATTTTAGTTTCAAGGAGTTACTTACCGTACAGTTACCTTACTCAAGATATTACAATTGTAATTGAAACAGGGTTAATATTCTTAAAGTATATCAAGTATTTTCTTTCCCCGGATTCCTCTAATGTGGAGATTAAAATTACTGAAATGATTATAATAGGGAGAATACTACACTAAACTAAACGAAGATGTGTAAAAATATTTTAAAATAATCAGCTTGTATCCCGCGCATATCGGGATAGGCAAAGGGAACCTGGAAACCTAGCGTTATGACACTCGTTCCCATTAAGATATATCCGTTCCCCAGTTTCTGCCGAATTCTGGTGACATTTTATGTTGAGTGGTGAAACAACATTGCGCTTTGCCTCGACACCAAAATGAAGTTTCTTCGAGTAGGAATCGAACTCACCCTTACGCGTTTGCAGTTAAAAGCATGTGGACAAACACATGGATTCAAAAAATAATTAATTACTATTTCAGCTCCCACCACGCAAGCCGTCACTCCAGAAAGCACCTTCAAAAGACGATGTTATGCTTAAAAAATGGAGGGATCCTCTACATGAACGCGTAAAAGAAAACATTGATAAAACTTTGAACAATGAAATTCCCAAAGGACACACGCTAACTAAAAATGAAAGCTTAAGAAGTAAGTACCCTCAAATACTTTTAAAGTAAAACTTAAAAAATTGCTATAATGAAATAGATGAATTTAAATAATAGCGTCTATTATTGGCTACAGACGCGTATCAGTCAAAGAACACAACATCGGAAATGAATTCGACTTTGGCATTCTATCAATAGATCTATTGGAATTATTGGTTATATTGTTTAATACGTTTTGTTTCTTTTAAATGTTAAATCTTTTAAAGTTTTTTTTTTGATAAATATAATTCTCAATCATTACACTTATATGAAATATAAATACGTAAGCATAATAAGAAAATTCATATAATATATAATCATAGATTTCTAAACCACAGAAGTCTATGTAGATAAATATGTTCTATATTCGACTGAAAATATCCCTTGAAGATTTGCTCATTAACATTCCTTTTGATCTCTTATGCTAGGCTGTGGTCTAAATCAGGTCCAAAATAGTCTGAGATGGTTCCGCATTTGACGCGCACGCCTATCCAGGTGTAAAGGAATACGTGTACGACTAATATTTCTTTAAATACAAAGAATTAATTTTTTAGTTCTTCCAACGTCAAAAATAGAAAAAAAATTGCGTGTAACTTAGACTGCAATTTAGACTTTTGTAATCGAGAACTATTGGGAATTTCTAATTTGCAATAGTGCAGTGAATTTAATAATACCATGGTTGTAACAATAATGGGTGAACCAAATGTGTATGAAGGTGGGTCATTTTTCTACGTTATAGTCATTTATGTGGTGCAACTATAAACGTTTCCTTTGACATATTTAATATATTTGCTAAACTCGTAACCTATATTTTATTTTGAAAAGGTTTACTGAAACCAACACCACCACCGATGCCGCCGCCACTACCGCCCAAACTGCCTCCGCCGCCGGATTTCAAAAAACCTTCGGTTGACCCTACTAAACTTAAGAAAATAGAACAGCTGCGCAGTAGACCTCGACGAAGGCCAGATTGGAGTGATATGATGAAAGAAGTAGAACAAGGCAGAAAATTAAAACATGTTGTTTGTAATGACAGGTACGTAATGAGATTTATTTGTGTTTTTTTTTCAGCTTCACGCTGTATCCACATATAGCCGAGTAGCCAGAAGAAGCCTAGTAATAAGACACTCCGCTTGTCACTTTGCGCTGAATTCCGAAGAAATTATTTCATTTCCTCGAGCTGGACTCGAACCTACAATCCGTCACACTCTTGTGGCCTTGCGACTGACCTTAAATCACTCTTAAAATTAATGACAAATTAAAAAATTTCAGATCAAATCCAATTATCACACGATCAGTAGTAGTTAAAAACAAAGATCAGTTTATATTTGAATCAGAAAAACCAAATTCTCATAATGAACTATTAAAAGAGATTAACAAGGGAGTGAAATTGAAGAAAGTTAGGACCAACGACAGAAGCAAACCGAATCTGGAAGGTTTGAGGAAGTTCAGGAGGCAAATGACTATTGAAGAACAAGTACAGAAATCCATGTCTCAAGCCAATATTGCCGCTTCTCCATCAGGTGTATCAATTGCGGAGGTAATAAGAATACTATGACTCTAAAAATATTATTACAATAATATTAATGAAGTAATTTAAGTGTAATATCATTGGTCCAATTACAAATATGTTATCTTAATAGGCTCCACCAGGCGTCGAAGAAGAGGAAATTGATGAAATGGACGACATCGATAAAGTGAGAGATGATCTACAATCTACTAAGCAGCTTTTAGCAATTGAACTAAGGTAGGTACAATAATTCTATGAAAAATGTATAAAATTAAATATAATTTATAACAAGTCCTTTACTTTTATTGTTTTTAATGTACATTATAGAAATAAAGAAGCTCAAGAAAGAGAAAATAAACGCTTACTAACTAGAATACATAATTTAGAGGCTGAATTGGCTAGAGAAAGAGCTATTATAAAACAAGAACAACACAAAACTGTAATATCGGTAACAGACGCGTATGACGAGAGATTAGTTAATAATCTAAAAATGGAAGTAGAAAAAGCTAAAGAAACTGCTGACAATCTTGAAAAACAATATTTAGAAGCCGCTGAAGAAAGAGATACCGCTTTAACGGAATTAGAAGAAGTAAAGAGAAGAAACGGGGAGTTAGAAAAGAAATTAGAACAGGCTCTTTCGGTAATTACTTAATTATTTCTATAACTGGTTTTGCGGCATTGAGTGAGCGGCAGTCAACATGCCATTCCTCGAAAATTTGCGGGAAGTGGGGATGGAAGTGTCCTAAGGGGAATAAAGTGTTTTAACATTAGATTCCCAGGTTCTCATTGTCTATCCTGATATGTGCGGGATACAACGTGAAGCTAAAAAAACTGATCTTGATAGTTGCTGATTTTATTTTAAATAATAATAAAATTCTTCACGAGTGCAGATAATTATACATTTTACTAAGAAAGGAATATTTAATTATTATTTTATAACAATGTATAATATTAATTCTATTTACTAATATTCTGTTCGCATTTAACATGTTTTTGCTTATTCCCAAATTTTCAGGATAAGATAGAAGAACTTCTCAAATCAGAGGAGCCTTTGTCTTTCTATCAAAAAAGTCAACTTGACTTTTTAAAGCAATGTAGGTTATTGAACTTAGACGTTAACTGCCCAGAAGCTCAACAACTAAAGAGTGGCCTTGCGGACGCTAATAACAATCTCGCTAATAACGCTTTTACTAACAATAACCAAGACGCTGAGGTAACAAATAAACTCGATATTTCCTATATAAAAAAAAATTAAATGCTATTTTAAGATAAGATAACTACAAAAGTATAAAGTATATTAAGCTTTTATTTTTTTCTTTCTTGTCTTACTTTCTTGCCTGTACATTAACATTTACTATAATAATTTTAATTATTTACTAAATTTATAAAAAATTTATATATATCAATATTGTAATATATAATATAATAAAATATTTCCAGAAACGTATATACTTACACAAATCAAGCTCTTAATATTATGTTATTAATAAGTAAACTTTTAAGACTTACCATTATTTTTTTTTGCTAAAATAGCAATGTTATTTACAGAAATTATGTTTAATAATAGCTTTATTCGTGTTTTAGGGCATTATTCCAACAAGTGTTGGATCCAGACGTTCCAGTCATGCCATCAAACAACTTTCCGTGACAAAGGACGATAGTTTTGAAGAAGAAGAAGAATCAGAAGAGGAAGAGGTACTTATACATTTTTACTTCTTTATACCAATGTTATTCATAATAGCGTCCAAAATGCAGCTTCGCCAGCTTTAATTTATTGTTAAAGAGGCAAATCTTAAACGGTTAAATCTTAATAATACAAATTATAACTTATGATGTACAGGGTGAGTCATATTGAACTTTCCGGTTTTGGAAGGACGTTGCACGAAGAAGGGAAGGAGTAGAAGGGTGGGGATGGTGTCATTAGACGCGCCATGACATGCAGTTTTAGTGTGAGCAATGGCTTGGTCGGGACAACATCGTGCGTTCGTAGTTGAAGAGTTTATTAAAAATGGCGGCTCCGTGATCACAACACAGCGTGCGTTCCGTTTACATTTTGCTATTGGTCGACGTGATCCCATTCCCACTGGACCAACAATCAGAAATTGGGTATCAAATTTTAGAGCAACATCATCAGCATTAAAAACAAGACCACAAGGCCGAATTAGGACGTCAACGTCAGCGGAAAACGTGGATAGAGTGCGGGCTTCAATTCAACAATCCCCTCGGCGTTCTGTTCGGAAACATGCCGCTTCACTAGGATTATCTTTCAGTAGTGTCCGCAGAATACTGCATAGAGACCTTAAATTTCACCCATACAAGATTCAGGTAGTGCAAGAATTAACAGTTAGAGACTTAGACACACGAACAAATTTATGCCGCGACATTCAGCAGATCCCCCCACTGTATATGCTACTGTAGCATGTACTGTAACCGCACTGTAGCTGTATATGCTATATTAATGTAAAGTTAGGTCTAAATATGTTTAATAGTTTTTGGGTGAGAGTGGAATAAACATTCGTCATCAAAAATTTCACATTTTTATTAGAAATTAGAAAAATAACATCAAATCAAGAATTAATTACCCTTTAAGAAATTATAAATTTAGCTTCAATTTTAATAACTAAAACTTAAAAAATGCTTTATGGTATTATGACTTATGAATTTTTATATTTGTTTACAGGAGGAGAATGAGGAAAAGAAACAAAAGCGAATAGAAAAAGAAATCCGCAATATGAGAAATAGAATGCGACACTTAAAAGAAAAACAAGACAATATGAAGAGAGAAAGAATGGGTTACAAGATGGCTCTAAAAAATCAACAAGCGTGTTTAAAGTTAGTACATGTAAAAATTACATTGTGTATATTTATCGATTGAGAAAATTTCTATAGACTAATTAACAATAGACATTTAATTTTTTTTTAAAGGAGTATAATACTTATGTAATATTCTTTATGTAGGCAATTTGCCAACAACTTAGATAATTGTATTATTTTCTTAGGAATTTACCGTATTCAAAATACATATAAAATTTGACACAAATTAACTATACACAAATTATTAATTAAATAATTATTAATTAGCTAGACATAAATTATGATCAGACATTAATTATATAAATTAATATTAACGAATATTCAATGAAAACTTACAGAGACGAAAAGCGTAAATTTAAGGAGCTAAAACGTGAAGTAGATAAAATGGCGGCCATGATGAAAGAAGTTGGTTCAGATGAAGATGATGAGGACGATGAAGATGAAGAATCAGATGAAGAAAAGAAGAGTGGGTCCGAAGAAGAAGAGGAAACAGAGACCGAAACCGAACAAGATACCGAGAGTGAAACTGAAAGTGAAAGCGAGCCAGAGGTGAAAAATAAATTTTAAATAATAATCTATCTTTTAAATAATAAGCCATCATTAGTCGATTACTATTATTTAATAGACCGTGGTCACGATCTCAAAATTAACATATAGATGCTAAACATCGTTGTATAGACACAATCCGGCGTTGAGTTCTGGTACTCAATGTCTCAATAATTGGGGGAGAAGTGGAGTACAAAGTGTCTTAGTGGGTAGGCAGAGGGGAACTTAGTGCAGGTCCACTGCCTGTCACGTTAAGCGGGATTAAGCATAAAAGCTGCTAAGCATTATACTTGTATTTTCCATATTTGTTTCAGGATGCACCTTTACCCAAAAAGAAAGATAATCTTACTAAGCGTTTGAAAAGACATGAAACAAGAGTAAACGCATTGAAGAAGGGCAACACTCTACTAATGGCGAATGTTGACCGACTAAAAGACGATGTATTGATACAGAAGGAAAAATCTGTTACACTCCAGAAGGAATTGGATTCACTTATTGAAGATTTAGATTAAGAGAATTAAAATGGAAAACACTTCACTAAACTTTTGTGCAGCTTTCTA
Organism: Heliconius numata; assembly: GCA_016802625.1. Taxonomy (NCBI): domain Eukaryota; kingdom Metazoa; phylum Arthropoda; class Insecta; order Lepidoptera; family Nymphalidae; genus Heliconius; species Heliconius numata. Next base: position 89,232 of record JAEBDU010000019.1, read on the forward strand.
AATTTTAGTATAATATTTAGTTTATATTTTCTTTTTATTTATGACATAGTATAAATTATATATCTTGTAACTGAAGTCAATTTGACCATAATTTTACGTATTAATTTCACATTTTCCCCTACATTTGTTATATCATCTTATCATATAAATATCTTCAATACCTACTTACGTTTAGACTAATATGAACTGATAACGATTTGCATAATTACAACAAATGATCATTTTTTTAAACCAAAAAACACACAATAAGAGTTTTTAAAATGTCTTTGGCGTGAATAAATGAGTTCTAAGTTTAACAATAATTATAATTTTTCTTGATATACCCACAATGGAAATAAATAAATAATTCATACGTTTATAATATTTAAAATTTAATTTTTTTAAGATCGCTTATGCATGACTAGATAAACAAATTGTTTTAAGGACAATATTATTTTTTAATTATATAAATTATTAATTAATTTGTGGTAATTCTTATTTCTGTAAATTATTTATAATGTTCTTTTTATTGCTAGCCTTGTAAATAAGCACATATCTTTTATTAATAATACTATGCTTCTTTTAATTCCTGCTATACCTAAGTAATTTTGTATAATGTTAATTACTCAATAAATATTTTTACTTATGACATATTGTAGTTTGTTTGTTATTAACCATAAACCAACAAGAAAATCAGCTTCACGCTGTATCCCGCAGACAGCAGGGTAGGCAGAGGGAACCTAGTTTTAAGACACTCCGTTCCCCCACTTTCCGCCGAATTCTGGAGCCATTACATGTTGAGTGGCGGAACTCAACGCCGCTCTTTGCCTCGACACCAGAGAGAAATGAAAATATAAATGTAAATAAATATTTCATTTTCTCGAGTGTGAATCGAACCTACAACCACGCGCTGCGCCACGACGGCCTCACAAATCAAATTTATTAAAATAAATTAAATTAATTTCATATTATAACATTAAAAACATTAATTTCTATAGATTTTTTTATAATTTAAAAATTGTTAGCGTACAAGTGTAAACAAACAACAATCAAACGGACAAAGTTGCTTGAAGGCGGAAGCCCTGATTGGAAGGATCTAGTGTGTAGTGTTATTATTGAGTGATACATGTCACTTATTGTAATTACGTGGAACCTCTGTCCGAGTACATTGAAAACATATAGACGGTATGTGTTTTTATCGTGTTTATTTTGAAAAGGTTAACCGCTTCCGTTTTCCAACAAAATATATAAAGCCTAACGCTAGAAATGAAACAAAGTAAGTAATAAATTAGGAACAGTCATACTCACTAAACAACATTATACTCTATGGATTATACTAACGTAGTCGCAAGCGTGTAAACGCATTCAAGCGTTTGTAAACCGTAGCTTGTGGACGATCGCCGTTCTTCGACAAGCGTGTAAACATAGCATAACATTAAATTTTGAACTGGCAATATTTGTAACTTACGTCAATTTTAAAATAACAGTTTTGGTTTGTTTATGTGTTCTGACTTCTGTGATGTCTTATGATAAGTATTGATATCCTTTTTTGTAGTAATATAAATATGTGTACGGAATATAAACAGTAAATATTTTTTAAGAGTTCTGTGTTACATAACTTTGCTATTTTGACTATAAAATGGCACCGACGGATGTGGAGGTACAGCAAGCGGTTGGAAAGCCAAACCCGCGGAACAACTCCAACATGTTTAAAATATTTCAAAATGTTCAATATAATGTAGTTCAACACAAAAAATACATAAAAGAAATGACAAAGCTCTATAAAAAGGTAAAATCTTAATTTTCACGCATTAAAATGAAAACTATTATAAATATTGTAAATAAAGAAAAAAAAACGAAGTAAATAATGAACTGATAAAAAATTTCAGATGGATCAAGACTTTTTTAGAGAAAGCTTTAAAAATGCCTTACATTATTTGTTTACTTTTGGTGATACGAGTGCGAATGTAGATCGCGTTGTCCAATTTGTATCCACTTTTTGCACATCACTGGATGATGAAGAAGAATTTCTTATGTTTATTTTTGAAGTAATTTTTGATGTAAGTACCTATACTTTAGTCTTTTTTATATTTGCTATACCAATTAGTATACGTTTTATTTCTTATGTAAAAGTATTAAAAAGTAATGTAGTATTTATATTTTATTATTGTTTTAGTGTCAGTGTGCATCTGGTCAGTCACTCAGATTTCGAGCAAGTCAACTGCTGGCAGCTGTACTTGCAGCTCTTGGTGATGATGCCTCTTTGGATGATGATTTGTGTGATCAACTTCTTACATCACAGGTTGATTTTGTTCTATTATTATATATACTATTAGTATTTAGGTCATATACATAACATAAATTCCACTTATAAATAAATTACCAAATATTAAATAAATAATAAATAATCATAAGTGACAAATCTTATTAGATTTAAGTTGTAGAAAACTAAATTTATCATTACGTTAGTATTTCATGAAATATGTAAAAAATCTACTTAGTTCTCTTATTGAAATGTTTTCTTTAACAAAGTATGGCATATAACCTTTCCTCAACATATAATATCTCAAGAATTCAGTGAAAAATGATGAATGTATGTTTACTACACTAGGTTTCCCAAGTCCCTCTGCTGCCAAGTACCCTGCTATGTGTGGTATGCAGCACGGAGACTGAGAGAGAGAGAAATGAGTTTACTTAACTATTTTATGATTTTTTGTTTAATAGATGCAACGTCTTCAAGACACTCGTGGTGCGGTACGCTGCCGAGCTGCATTGGCCTTACAACGTCTACAAAACCCTATGGATCCAGATGATGAAGTAACAAGGTCATACCTTTTTCATATGAGTTGCGATCCAAGTTCTTCCGTTAGAAGGTAATTTATATTAAATAATCTATAAAAACATTGTATTTTTTTGTACCTTTATGTTCTATCTATGTAGGCAGATGGAACATGATGCACTCCATTCCTGATTTCCCACCTGATTTGCAGAACATTGCAGAGTAAGTAGTGGAACTTGATACCTTAGTGTGGGAATGAAAATTTTTTTTTTCCTCGAAATGGTAAACAATCCAACTGCTAATACATTAGCCATACCAAAATCTATTGTTTATATGTTAAAAAAACATTTTGTTTGATATTAATATTAAAAACAAATTATATTACTTAAACAAACTGTCTTAATATAAGGTTCTTTGCTTATTCTGCCTTCTCTAAGGGGGAAAAATATGAAGCTAAAAAAACAAATAATACAAAACTTAATCAGATTTTTTTTATTTTTAGAGCTATAGTGATGTCAATAGCCAAATGTACGCGGAATATTCCTTTCGTTCTGCAACGTCTTTGCGATGTCGACGAGGCAGTACGTAGAGCTGCGTTTCTACATATATCTGCAATTAATGTTACACAGTTAAGAGTTAGACAACGAGTTTTTACTTTAAAGGTATAAAATCTTTTACTTTAATAATTGAATTTAAGAGGCCGTCGCGGCGCAGCACCACAAGGCTATAACTGTAACGCGATGGCTTTGGGTTCGATCCCCACTCGAGTAAGTAAAATATTTATTTACATTTATATTTTCATTTCTTCGCTCTGATATCGAGGCAAAGCGCGGCGTTCAATTCTGTCACTCAACAGCTCGCGATGCCTCCAGAATTCGGCAGAAAGTGGAGAACGGAGTGTCTTAATACTAGGTTCCCTCTGCCTACCCTGCTGCGTGCGGGATACAGTGTGAAGCTAAAAAAATAAGTGTGCAACTGTTTACAGCTAGCGTCAAGGCACCCACTACTCTTTGACCATACTGTATTATACAAAACCAACTATGCAATAATGATAACAAATTTAGAACTGTAATATTACAGGTGGGTCTAACCGAGCGTTGTCCACGTGTTCGTCGTGTTGTAGAAGAAATTGTCATTCCAAGTTGGTTGAGCAATTTTCAAGGAAATATTATAGATCTCCTGAAAGCTATACGATTGGACAACGCGCACGACGCTAAGGACTCGCAGTATGTCGCAGGGAAATTACTGGAGTCACTTTTTAAGTAAGATTTTTTAAAATTATTTATGTCTATATAGTATTATGAAAATTACTTTATGAAGAGTAATTTTGATAGCTTATCTGTATTTTTTTAAAATTTGTATATTTCTTTTTTCTAAATAGAATAGAATAGAATAGAATATACTTTATTGCACACATAAAAGAAATATATACAAAGAACAACACAAATAAAATTGAAAGAAAAACATGTATGCAAAGGCGGTCTTATTGCTTTAAGCAGATTGCTTAAAGCAATAAGACCGCCGATAGCAGATACCAGACAATCTTTGAAACATTACGGATAAATTGTAATGAGGAGTCAATTTTGTATATTGATATCACAAAATGAACTGCAAGCTTTGAGGATTTGAGTGACAATCCTTAGTAATACTTATTGATGTAGTTATTGTTACACTAGCGTCCCACTCGCTGCTTCGCTCGCATATTACGTATAATTATTTTATGCTGCATTTCACATAAGATTTTTCAAATTTGTCAAATAAAAAACTTTGAAATATCACCCTGCAATTTTCAATTTTTTGTCATACAATGCCTTATTGTAACTTATTTATAAGATGTTATATAGCCCAAAGATTCCTGAGGAATATATTTTTCATACAAAATGAAAAAAAAAAAATTCAACCAGTTGTTCCAGAGATCTTAGCATTTAAACAAACAAAGAATCTTCCGTTTTGTTATATTAGTATAGAAGTTATGTTGCGATTTTATAATTTTTATAATAATACATATTTTTTGTACATTGATAGACGTCTCCCAATATCAGAATTACTAGAATGGATACCAACTGACAAAACATTAAGGTTAATACCTGCGGAGAAACTAAATAAAGAAACAACTTGGTACTGGCGCCATCTTGCAGAACATTTACAGAAAATAGAGGATGATGAAACTCTGGAGAGTATATTACCTGATCTTGTTGTTCTAACTGGATATATAAAGGCGTAAGTTTTAGTGAAATTGTGAAATATTATAATAATTCCGCTGTATCCCGCATATGCTGCTATAGGCAGAAGGAATCTAGTGGTAAGACATCCTGTTCCCCATTTTCCGTCGTTCAAAGCATTGCGTGTAAAGTGTCGTAACTCAACGGCGCTCTTTGCCTTGTTATGAGACTGAAGAAATAAAAATATTAAATATATTCTTATTTCTTCAGTCTCATAACAAGGCATCAGGTTGTTCCGTATTCCTCGCTTTGGCACCAAGGCAAAACCTCAATGTTGAGTTCCGCTACTCAACACGCATTGCTTTGAAAAATTCTACGGAAAGTTCGGAATGGAATGTCTCAAAACTAGGTTTCCTCTGTATACCCTGCCGTGCACTGCCTTGCCATGCCTTTGAGTTGATATTCCTTTTATTTATGTTATTGTTTTAGTATTGTCGAATCGCCATGTCCATCCGAAACGGAGGATCCGGTAGGGTTTAGTACTAGACAATATGTACTACAAGAACTGGGTTCTATGTTGCGCGTGTACGAAGCGAGTGACCCCGCCGGTAGGACTGCTTTACAAACGCTTATTACGGATATGCTGACTGGTATGAATAAAAAAAACCTTTATTTTTTTAAAATATTTTTGTATGTATAATAATTGTTGTCTCTTAGAGTAGATCATGTTAATCTAGTAGTTTAAATATGTTATATAGTTAAGAGTACTTTAGCTCGAATATATCGTGATTTAAACTTGAACTTGATTAAATAAAAAAAAATCCTCTCCCCACTTTCCATAGAATTCTGCGAACATTGCGTGTTGAGTGGCGCCACGTCGACGCCACGCTTTGCCCCGACACCATATATCGAGATTTCTATCTATACATTTCCATTAATTCCATAAGCGTCCATTATCAATAAATTTCCATTGAAAATATCCAAATTACAGGTGAATATGGCCCTCTCAACTCGGACGTAATACGAGCATATGTATTGGCCCTCGAACTAGCGATTCCAGAAGTGTCCTCCCGTATGGAGGTCATATGTGGTATTGTGAATGATTTGCGAGAGCCGCCAGAAGCTGAGGAAGAACCGGTTCCACCACCCCCCGTGGATTGTACCGAAATAAAATTGCAGGTATGGTATGGTATTTCTACTATCTTATTTCTTATTAATATGTATAAATTTAATATAATATAAAAAAAAAAACAAAATATCATATAAATAGGCTAGTCAGTGCCACTGTAAACGCGACAGGTTGTGCCTTTGGCGGAAAGTGGGGAATGAAGTGTCTTAACACTGGGTTCCCAGGTTAACTGTGCATACCCTGCTATGTGTGGGATACAGCTCAAAGGTAAGACTTATGTAAGATTATCTTTTGTATTTTATTACTTTGCTGTCCATTTTTTAAAGTGTATTTGGAATTTAAACCTACTACAAATTTGTTGGTATTTACCCTGATATTTTTTAACATTGGCACTCTTTTTTAATAAATATTTTGTTTTGTAGAGAGCAAGACTGCGTGTGTCTCTAAATGTGGCGATAGAGGAGCAAGAAGAAGCTGTGAGAGAGGAAAATTATGCGCTGGCCGCTGAGTGTAAAGCCAAGGTAAGCACAAAACCAACCCATCAATGATTTCTAAGTCAAATTAAGATATTTTTTAAATTTATTTATCTTTTTTTCAGGTTGCTGATATTCAAAAAAAATTAGAAGAATTGACATCTCACACTCAAACACCACTACCACAAGCATTACCGGTAAGTCTGTATGAAATATTTTTTTTAAAGCACAAAAATGTCTCAATAAGTTTTTTTTCTTTTCTTTTCTTAAATAATATAAGTGCTTATATATTTTAGTCAATAAAAGAGAAACAGTCGGATGCAGTCAATTTGAACAAGTGCTTGGTGATATTGAATAGTGCTCTAGATACTCCGCAACTTGAAAACATCACACCCATGTTGCAGTTGATTTTCTCTGAATTAGAGGTAATGCCAATGTACATATATTTTTCATATATTATCTATATTTGTATGTTTTTTATTATGAAGGTGTTTTTTTTGTTATTATTTAGTTATTTATTTTGCAAAATTTATTTGTTCCGTCGTTTTCGCCAGCGACTTTGAATTCCGCATCACAACACGTAATGTGATTCAATTCGGCTGAAAATGGAGTACGAAATATCTTAATCTTAACAATAGATTTCCTTTGCCTAACATGCTATATATTTGTATTTATTTAAAACAAACGTTAATGTTTTCCTTTTTTTATTTTAGGAAGAAATATTGCAAAACCCAGAACTACTAGACAATGCTCTTGAGACTGTCGCACTATTTGGGGTGTTGGATAAGAATTTCGCTAAAGATCATAAACGATTCTTCTTTGCTAATGTAAGTTAACTAAATTTTAACGTAACAGGGGATTCCCTCACTTACCCTGCTATATGAAAGATAGAGCGTGAAACTAAAAAGAATTAATTTACAATTCTAATTTTTCCAGTTAATTGATACAACAAATGAATCAACGGTAACGACGGTACTAAAATGTATTGTCGACCTGATATGCGCCCACGGTGCTCGCGTATTCGAAGACGAGAGTGTACAAGAAGAATCTAAAACCGTTAGTAAGAAGAGAAATACGAGACATTCTATTGACGCTGACGGTAAACTGTTTTTTTTTTAATTCTTTTATAATTAAAGTCGTTGTGGCGCAGTGACATATTGTCTGACTGAAATTGTGATGGTTGTGGGTTCGATTTGCACTTGGAATATTAATTTAATTTCATTCCTCTGGTTAAAAACAGCACAGAGTTGAGTTTCGCCACCCATCACGAAGTATCTAATAAATAATTAATAGTTATTGCATCTGCTTGTGTCTACTTGTTTACCGATTGTGGGTTCAATCCCCACTCCAAGAAGTGAAATATTTATTTAAATTTATATTTCCATTTCTTCGCTCTGGTATCGAGGCAAAGCGCGGCGTTGAGTTCCGCCAATCAACACGCAATGCCTCCAAAATATGGCGGCGGCGGCACAATTTGATTTATATTTCGTTTTCGCAATTTTTTATAATTTATAATATTGTTTTAGGCACAATATCAGAATCTTCGTTATCTCTATCTCCAACATACAATACAGTAATAGAAATACTATTGAAGATACTGGACAGTGCCGTGAGTAAATTTTAATTTACGATAATTCTAATTAACTATCTTTGTAGTAAAAATCTAATTATAGAGATTTTTTTTTGTTTATTTGTTAGCTTCACACAATATCCTGTACATTGCATGGTAGGCAGAAGAAACCAGAGAAACACTTCCGTTCCCCACTTTCCGTTGAATTCTGGAGGCATTGCGCGTTGAGCGACGGAACTTCATCACTGCGTTTTGCTTCGTCACCACCAGCGGAAAAATAAATATATATACATTTCATTTCCTCAAGTAGGAATCGAACTAACAACCAGCCGTGTTTATAGTCTACGCGACGATTCGCCTCAATTATTTTCTAATTATAATGTTTTATTTTCCAGTGTCCTACATACAGACTCATAATAGTGGAAGGGTTATGTCGATTCATATATCTCGGACATCTCGAATCGCCATCTATACTAAGCAGACTACTCCTTCTGTGGTTCAATCCCGCTACAGGTAATCTACCACTAAATGTTATTATACTTTTTTATAATTTAATAGAATTGAATAGAATTTTTCTGTACCAGACTTCTGGAAGTAAATAGGTTGTACGCTGACGTCTATTTTTTAAATTATAATAAGATCATGCCAGTCGTGGTGAAGGGGCACAAACGTGTGACTGTAAACGTGACGGTTTGTGAATTTGAATCTCATTTGAAGAAAATGGAATATTTAATATTTTAATTTCCTCGCTCTAGTACTGGCAAATCTTTTTTATATTTCCACATAGACCAATTTTATATATGTATATAAAAAATTGAGTAGGAAGGCAGAAACTGGCAAGGAACTTCAGGCAAAAGGCTTAATTAATTAATTTTTTTCACAGTTGATGAAGATAATCTTCGACAGACAATAGGTATTTTCTTCGAAACATTCCCAACAAGTGTGGAGGGTGCTCAAGAACAAATACAGGTAACATTTTTATTAATATAAAACAATACTTCTAAAATTGCATTCTATATCTCCTTTCATTAGATATGTAATTCAACATAACAATAATGAATTTCCAAGTAAAACAAAACAAATTTTTTAATCACTATGATTTGTTTTTTATGTTCCTAGGCGAGGCTTCGCCCTTTGCTGGCTTCACTCACCAATCCCATACAATCAATGATCAACGTTTAGACTCTTTGTTAATATATACTTAGTAATATTAAAAAGAGTTGTCTCGTCGATAGTGGTTGCTATAGTTACGTATATTTAACGCTTTAATTAGTTCTCTAGTATGTATATAATATTTTTTAACTCCAGAAAGCCACACTACCCACTCTCCGGGCGCTCGCCAATGCACCTTCCAGTTCGCCCATCGCTGAAATAGACCAGGAGGCAGTTGTACGATTTATAGTCTCATTGACTAAAGTTAATCACGAGGTATAAATATATATATTTTTTATAATACCCTACATACATCGTTTAGGCGTGAAGTGCTTTGTTATCCGCTTTCGATACTTTAGAATAGAATATACTTTATTGCACACATAAAAAGAAATATATACAAAGAACAACACAAATAAAATTGAAAGAAAAACATATATAAATATAGATACTTTAATATAAATATTTCCACTTGTCGAAATCGATCGATCGATTTTTTTTTAATTTATTCTGTATCTCGCATTTAGTAAGGTAGGCAGGCAAACTTAGTGTTCAAACACTCTATTTCCCCACTTTCCATTCAAATTTCAAAACGTTGCGTGTTGAGTGGCCGAACTCAACGCCGTTCCCTTTGTTACCAGGGCAATAGAATAAAAAAAATATATTTAATTCCCCCGATTGGACATCGAATCCACAACCGTCGCCTTTACAATCAGACGCTGTTCAATATTTCCCTAATTCCAGTTGCTAGACAGCCAGGGCACGATGGGGCTGACCCTCTGCCAGTACCTGGTGCGGCGACCATCAAGTGCGGAAGCGGCGCTGGTGTGCCGCATGCTGGCGCTGTTGTCCCCGCCGCGCGGAGCCCACTTGGCCTCCAACCTAATCGCCATGTTGAGGGACTTGGCATTGGTGAGTGTTGCCAGTTTTTGGCTGCTTTTTCTTTTTATTTTTTTTGTTTTGTGTAGCTTTGTAATTGTTACTTTGTGTAAAAGATAAGGTGATAATAAAATGTCGCCGCCAATCTTAGCGTCTTATTGGAGGATTTGGCGCTGTTTGGTGGTGCCAATCCGCTGTTTTATTTTTTTCATTTGTGATTTATATCGTAGACAGAGAGAAAAGATACAGATTAACTAATGCCAAGTGCATTAGTAATAAAGGAAAAAGGTATATAATAAAGGGAGAAGTTAGGTTATTTCATACAAGATCAGTTCATACGACCCGCTATCTTAGGTTTGTTAACTACAATCGTAAAATGTAAAATGGAATCATCGGTGGGAGTACAGGTGGGAGTGCGATACATTTTGTTTTTTTTTTTTTCAGAAATTACCTGATAAGCAGTCATGCCGTAATCTAACACGATATCTTGGAGCTTTGGAAGCTTTGGAACGTTTTAGTCTCGATAAAATGTCAACAGGTAAATATTAGTGGTCTAGTTCTTATTCGACAAGCTTTGAATTTGGCACATATTAAAAATATTTTATTTATTAAATTCAACATATTTTATTTTAAATAAACTTTATTCTACATCTATATTTTATTAGAGATTTTAACACTCGAGGGAATAAATTAATATCTCTTAATATTTTCATTTCATCGCTCTGGCACCGTCAAAACGCAATGTCTCGATAAATTCGGCGGAAAGTGGGGAGCGGAGCGTTTTAACACTAATTTCTTAGGTTTTAACCTCAGCCTATCCTGCCATATGCGGGATACAGTGTGAAACAGTTTATTTATGTGGTTTATTTATTTAAAAATATAATTTTTTTGAATAATTTCCAGGTACAACGGACGGCACAATACCGGCAGAAGACTCGCTCGCTACACTTGGTCGCAGTACGGGATCTTTGAGTAAGTTTTAATAATAAATTTAACTTAAATCAATGTATTGATTTGTTATGACGTAGTGTAAAGTATAATTTTTATCCCTATTGTAATTTTAAATTTTCTTAGTATTCGAAGGTTTTGGGTTCGATTGAATGGGGATTCGAGGAAACTAAATATTTAATATGTTTATTTCTCCGCTCTGGCACCTAGGCAAAAGTCCGGCGTTGAGCTCCGTCACTTGAAAAATTCGGCGAAAGTGGGAAACGGCGAGTCTCAACACTGGATCCCCGAAGCGTGGGGAAACAGCGTGAAGCTGTTTTTTTAGACTAGTTTCCTGCCAACTTGCACCATTGCCTACAACTAAAGTAGGCACCTTGGTTTTCTGAAATTTTGCACATTGTATGTACACTCATGTCAATCTAAAGTAAGAAACTCCTAAAATCTAATTTACGCAGCCAACTGCAGTTAACTTCAGTGCGGCTATTAGTCTAGTCGACGACCGTATCACTCTTTTTACACGAGAATCCTAATATAATAATTTCATTTCTTAGCGCAACCCCTAGCTTGGAGTACTCATATAGTGATCCATGATGTTCTAACGGAGGAAGGGGAAATAAGTGATTCGTCGCCCACTGACTCCGCAGCAAGGACTTCGGATGGTAAGATTATATAGTCGTAAATTAAATATATACCTACTATACCCAAAAGAAAAAGATATGATTTTTTTTCTTGTCAATCTGTATATACCTTAATAGAGCTTCGACATCTTTAATGTAATGATGAAAAAATATATAAATTAAATAAATTGTCATGATTATTGTGTAGTTACTTTTTATTTGAATCGGCATATTATTTTATTAAGTACATTTTCCTAAGCACTCATAAAAATTATTACAAAAATCGTTACCCAAATGTACCATAAAATCATGTTTATTAAATTGGAATTACTAGTAACACAAAACTTTAGTCAATTATTAAATAATAAAGTGGGAAATGGGACTATTTTAACACTAGGTTCTCGCTATGTATCCTGCTCTAAATGTGGGGTACAGCGATATCCTATTTTATTTATTTATTTTTATTAAATAAATATCCAGAACAAAACAAATCTTCAGAAGAACGTAAATCACTACCGCAAAGTTCTGATACGGACACGGTTCCGGCCAAAGGGCCGATAGATAGCGGCTCCGAGAGCAGTGGAGTGTCTCTTGTCAAGAAAGCTAAAGTTACTAAAGGTATGTTTAAAAAAATACTAAAAAAATACAGCTTGACGCTTGAGTACGCCGAGATAAAATAGTGTTAAGACACACTGTTTTCTGCTTTTAATTCAAATTAAAATGAAAGTACCATTGTTTTTACAATCACACACTGTCTCATTATACTGCGATGTCTGTGAATATTTTTTTTAGATATGTATGTAAGCACATATGTGTGTTTATTTCATTACCTCTAGTGGGGATCGAACCCATAACCAGTCGCGTTTACAGTCGCACCCTGTGCAACGACTTGCCTCAATTTAATTAACTTTTAATTTTTATTTAGTTTAATTTAAAAAACAAGTTATATTGTTTAACGATTGTTAATAATCATGTACGGTAACGGTGCGTAAAGACATTACGTACTTCCGTTTTCCCGGAAGAGGGAAATTGAGAAAGAAAGTAATTAAATTGTTACATGCCAAATTGTTTGGTTCGTTGATAAATCTATCATTTCAGATTTTCAACAATCCTATCAAATGAAATAAATAACGAACAAATGAAGTTATACGTATCAATTTCCCTATATTTAAAATTATTGAATTTTATTAATTTTAACATATTTTATAAAACACTATATATAGGTAAAGAGAAAAAAACAACTGTTCAGAGACAAGATTCTGCATCCACTGAAACTACAAAGCGAGGTAAAAAAACAACAAATGACAAAAAAAAGAAAGAGCAGACCGAGAAGGGAGTAAAGAGGACTCGGTCACAACGCTCGTTAGTTGACGTTGATAGAGGTAATATATTTATATCATGTTAATTTTATATTAAATCAGCAAACATTATTTGTATATCCTTTGTGTAAGGATATCACTTCAAAAATATATTTAAAATATTTACTATATTTTCATATACATTTGATATTTGAAGATTTTTTTAAATAGTAATATTTTAAACCCATAAACCTCTACCATTGTATTCAGTCCGTATAACATAGCAGTTAAACATATACTAATATATTATGTAATCTTAGTAAAAGTTTCATCCAATATAATTGAACTTTAGATTATTATTAATTACTTTTGCCATTCACAGGAGTTGTCCATTTTATGCCCCAATAAAATAATATAATTAATTAGACTTATAATATTTCAGCTAAAAAAGAAGCAGAAAATAAATCTAATAAAGAAACAATACAACAATCACCCCCATCAGATGATTTTGACGTAGCGAACGTCAGCGCACGGAGATCTACTAGAAGTCTACAGTCTGGATCAAGTTCTGAATCAAATGGTTCAGACAAAGGGAAGAAGGGGAAAAAGCCACCAAAGAAAAAGGGTTAGTGTTTTTTCTCTCTCTCTCTTCTTGATAAAACTATTTTGTCTGTATGTTTGGCTCATTTGAATAGAAAAAAGGGAAGGGGAAGTAGGAAATTTTTAATTTTTTCTCTTCAATGACATAATTTTTTATTAATTTACTATATGTTTTTGTTCTTTTAGAAACACCTCCTCGACGCCTAACTCGTTCTTCAACCGGATCTCGAAGTAGCGCGAGTTTTGTGTTGGACGATTCTGGCGATGATACTAAGTTACACACTATCGTGTATGATAATTATATTGTAAGTATTGTATTTTATTTGGTTGTTCTATATTTGTTATGTGATTTTAAAAATAGACTTAAATCGTAAGGGTAAATCCAGATTAAACTAAATAATTCTAAAAAAACATTCAATATTTTTTATTGTTTAATCTCTTTGAAAAAACATTTGTTGTAAAAATATTAATCTTTAATGTATCGCTAAATTTAAGTGTATTGACTTTAACTCCACCTTTTTTTATGAGTGAAAATAAAAAAAAATATGTTAAATTATTTCTTATATTACAGCAACAAGAGATATTAAATGATTCAAGCGAATTAATGGACAGCAGGCGGTCGTCTAAAGGAAATGTAACTATCCCCGAAACACCTGACGTTAGTGACGAGTGAGTTTTAACATTTATTTATATTATGTCGAATTTAATAAAAAGCACTGAGTTCATACTAAATTTAGTTAGACGTAAATTACTAGTTATAACATTAAAATCACTAAAATACAATAATAATTTGTGGCTAGTCGTGGACAAGGACACAGGAATGTGGTAAACGCCATAGCTGGGTTCGATTTCCGCTCGAGAAAATGGAATATTTAAAATTTTAATTTCCTTTTTCAATGATAAATAAAATTTAAAAGAAAAATAAATATGATACTACCTAATCTAAAGGGTTGCCTATGACATTTAAAAGATTTTAATTCTTTTATTAGCTTCACGCTGTATACGCACGTAGCAAGGGTAGGCTGGAAGGAATCTGGAAACCTAGTATTAAGACACTTACTTCCGTTGCGTGGAAAATATTAAATATTTCATTTCCTCGAGTGTGAATCGAACCTGTCACATTTCCAGTCGCACGCTTGCGCCCCAGTACCACGACAGGCCTTTTCAATTATTGTAATTTAAAATAATTGAAGAAATAAAAAATCTAATGTTTAATTGCAGATCCGAGTCAGAACCCGAAATATCGGTAAAAGCAAAAGGGAAACCTAAAGGGAAGAAATAACACACATTAACATAATAAAATATATATTTTTATTATATGAATAAACTATTTATAATACAATAAAGAGTATCATTCATCTGACCTTTTAAACTTATAAATTATTAAATGCTATTTCGAATTACCTATTATATTATAAAATAACAGATTTTTAGGCTTTACTACCAACAACAGACTACAAACTATTTCTTGCATTAATTTGGCAAAAAAGTTAATAACTGTAACATACATAGGTACATAGTTTGTGGAATTTGCATTTTTTTTTTATTGTATCAATTTAAATTTATTTTAATATAATATTAATGAAAGCTCATTTCATAAGGGTTTTCTTTTAAACTTATAATCATCCGATCGTTGCCGACATTAGCTGTAAGCCATTTGTAGACAATTGGTGTTTGAAATTCAACACTCTATTTACTCCTATATACAGGGTGGAATTGACAGCACCACTTTAAATGAAACCACAGTTTTAACTACTCTATAAAAGCCTAATATAATTCGGAAAAAAAATAATTCCCAAAAATGAAAAAGTTATTTTTTCAAACAAAATAAATAATAAAATTATCGTTTTAAAATAAAACGCCATTTGTAAAGTATAACATAGGCACGCACACACTTACCTGTCAAATCGGAAACGTCGCACACGTATGTGTGCGTCACACGAAATACAGGTATGGATTAAAATCGTGAAATGAAAAAAAAATCTTACGTCCAAACTGTTGAGGTACCTTGATTAATTTCTTAGGTGTGGGTTTGAAATATATTACCATATATGCAGTTTGAATAAAAGAAGCGCTGCCTCTTCCACCCTGTATATTTAATACTACCTTATTACTACTTTAAACATTGACCGATGATAACTGATATCCGCCTTTTTTACTTTGCCAATCAATATTTTGATAGGATTCGTCACGAGGATGTCCTTTCTGTGGCTGCAAGTCTTTGTGCCATGGCTTCCATCTGTCGTTTTGATCTTGATTTGACTTATTGTGGTACCACCTGTTTCGAGTTGAATTTTATATTTGAAATTATTTAAAAATATTTTTTATTTCATTTTATAATATCGTCAGCTTAGAGTGTAAACCTGCTAAATCCGTATTTTGTTTATAGCATTCGAAAATATCAAAAATATATATTAAAATTGTCGTTTATTTTTTTTCCTATAGAGAACAATAGAACAATTTTATGTCATATAGAATACAAATAAATTTTTGAAATTTTAAAAACTTTTTGATAATACGTATATACTCAGTTTTTTTCAAAGACGTAAAGTCTCTCCTAAAAAAATGTTTAATGCAGCAGGTTTAGCACTCTAAGCCGACGATATATCAATTTGTCTGTTACAATTTTATTTTAATATTGCTCCTCAAATTCCTTAATTTATTATTAATAATTAATTTCGGAGATTTTATTTCACTTTTAATTTTTGAGATTTAATTTTTAAAGAATTTAAACATATTTAAAATAACTCACGAGTTATCACTTCCCCCTTTATTCTTCAACAATTGATGCCTATTGATAACGAACTGTGCAGCTCGTTCTCCTATCATAACTGAAGGCGCAGCGGTGTTGCCGGATGGCACCGTCGGCATTATAGACGCGTCTGCTACTCTTAGACCTGATAAAATAATATTTAAAAATTAAATCAGCTTCACGCTGTATCCCGCACATAGCAGGGTAGGCAGGCGGAACCTAGTGATAAGACATTCCATTCCCCTCTTTCCGCAAAATTCTGGGGGCATTGCGTGTTGAATAAATAAATATACAAGGTGGAAGAGGCAGCGCTTCTTTTACTGAAACTGCATATAGGGTAAAATATTTCCAAACCCAGAATAAAAAAAAATAATCAAGGTAGCTCAACAGTTTGGACGTAGGATTTTTTTTTCATTTCACGATTTTTATCCATACCTGTATTTCGTGTGACGCACACATACGTATGTGACGTTGCCGCTTTGACAGGTAAGTGTGTGAGTGCCTATGTTATACTTTATAAATGGCGTTTTATTTTAAAACAATAATTTTATTATTTATTTTATTTGAAAAAATAACTTTTTCATTTTTGGGAATTATTTTTTTTCTGAATTATATTAGACTTTTATAGAGTAGTTAAAACTGTGGTTTCATTTAAAGTGGTGCTGACAATTCCACCCTGTATAAATTTAAATAAATATTTCAATAAATGAAAATATTAACCTTCAACTCCATAAACTCTTAACTGAGGATCCACCACGGCCATGACGTCATCGCTGGCGCCCATCTTGCAAGTACCAACTTGATGGTTCTCAGGCGCGGTGTGTAGTTTAGCTAGACACTTCAAGAATTCGTCAGAGGGCACTGGTCCGCCAACGCCGCATTCTGCACCGTAACCCTCTGAGGGTCTCATGCCGTATTTTTCACGGAGAATCTGGTAAAACAAAATATTGTTTTTAATTTTGTTTACAAAGAAATTAAACATTTCTTCATCAATTTAAATTTTCGCCAGTCATGTATTTTACAAAATTTTAATGCCGTCGTTGCGCAGGAGCACAAGTATGTGACTGTAACGCGACGGTTGTAGGTTCGAGTCCCACTCGGAGGAATTAATTATTGTTTATTAATATATTCATTTCTTCGCTTTTGATACCAAGGTAAAAAAGTACGTCGAGATCGGGCACTGAAAATGCAATGCATCGAGAATTCGGTAGGAAATAGGAATCGACACTCGTCTTGAAACCAGGTTACCTATCCTGCTATGTGCGGGATACAGCGTGAAGCTTATTTTGTCATAATACCTACTTCAGAGTTCAACTTCATCAGTTAAAGTGTATGATATACCAAACATATTTATGAGAAAAGAATCTTAAAAGAAAAAGTGTCATTTGTAAATTTCTAATTATAGACTCCATCTCAAATCATATACTCGTACATACGTACCGTAGTATTGGCCAGTCTGTAAGCAATTCTGGCAGCGTCGACGACCACGTCCAGGTCGTGCTCGTTCGTGTAATAGTTGGGTTGCAGCAGTGGATACTGGAGAGGGTCCGCGGACTGAAGAGTTAGGTAACCACGACTTCTAGGCTGAAGAGCTACCGCTGATATCCTATAACAATGAAGTCAATTATAGATAAAATATTTCACTATCTTACGAAACATTTTTTTCTTATACAAAAAGGCAAGGCTAGTGGTGGCTAAGTGGCACAAGAGATAAAGAAGACGTCAAAAGAGAGCTCCATATGTTGTGAGTTTCATCCCCACAGGAGGAAATCAAATATTTCTTCTATAAGTTTACATACGAGATACAATATGAAGCTGAAAAGAACATTCGTTAAAAGAGTTTTACTTATGTAGAAGATTTATAATTATGTAAATATTTAAAATCTGACATACTTCATGCCATTCGTGGATGGTAGAATATTCATAGGTACAGACGAAGGCTTTGAAATTACATTCTTCATTTGGAAAGCGAGAGATATTTCCTTTCTCACTCAATGACTTCAAAAACAGTAAATAGGTATTTATTAGACTAGCGTGCATCACCATAGATGCTTCACCCATCATCTCTTAACATCAGGCTTGATGCGGTCAAACGCAAGCCTATTTTTGTATAAAAGTAGGTATAGTATGCAAATAAATGACTCACGAGACGCTCCTCCTGTTTCCTTCTTTGAGTAGTTCATCCGGGTCTCCAACAGAACACGTCCCGCAAGATGCGTAGTAACCTCCGAAGAACATCTGCACATCTGGTTGTCTGCCTCCAGCCGACGCCAGGCGCGAGTTTACTTTACCTGTCAACTATCATACAAAAAAAATTAACCATTAATGTTTTTACTCAATTTTAATATTATTGCGCTATCAATGCTCAAACGTTGCTATCGTAGCCAAGTAGCACTCGGGGAAATTAATTAACTAGTTTTTATTTTTTCAATATGGTAGGGTGATCGTATCTTTAAGATACCCCAATCCAATTTAATTCGGAATAAAAAAGGCATTCGTGTGTGGCATGACTAAAATAGGTAGAGAATGGACTGTCTTAATAGTAGATGCTATCTGCGGGTTCCCTACCTACTTCCCGGCTTGGTAAACCTACCTACAAAGAAGAAGAAAGAGAAGCAAAGGAATAAGCATCTATCTTATCTATCTACGTACTTGGGATAATCCAGTGGCAGACAACGGTCCCTCACGTTTCAACATATACTCCATAGCACTTTCCCATGACATCTCTGGCACGTTGGGCTCGTCCAAATCAAATTTCAAGTTGATTCCAACATGGTTGTGGAGGTTTTGGCCGACACCAGGTAATTCTTTTATTATTGGAATATTGAACTTGTCTAGGGTTTCCTTTGGCCCTATGCCCGAGAGAAGCAGTAGTTGGGGAGAATTGATGGCGCCCCCTGATAAGATTACCTGAAAAATATATTTTACATTTTTATATGGACACAAATATTTTCTAAATTTTTAAAGTGTTTCTACACTTAGGAAAAAAAATTTAATAAAAAACAAAAGATTAGACCCGCTGAACTCTTGAACGATTTCCAAAAGGTGCGGATTAAAATCCCACTATTTCACATTTATACCTAATTAAATTAAGATCACACAAGTACAGTATCTTTAGAATATTTATTGTAAACTTCATTCAAAAATAATAATATTTTTGTTTTTTATTTATATTTAAATTAAATAAGTATATCTAAAAAAACAATTTACCTCCCTCTTTATTCCTACAGTCTTCTTCTGTCCATTTTTAATATATTCAACTCCAGTGACCTTTTTAGTATTTGGATCTACAATGACTCGGGAACCAACAGCGTGTAACAGTATTTGTAGATTTCTTCTATCGGACGCAGGGCGAAGGTAGGCTCGGGCTGTGCTGTATCTTGAACCATTGCTGAAATAAATTATATATTTTAAAAATCAAATATAATTAGCTTCACGCTGTATCCCGCACCCAGCAGGGTAAGCAGAGGGAACCTAGTGTTAAACACTCCGTTCGTCCGTCTGTTTATATTTTTAATACACCTATATATGTATGATATTTTTAAACGCTAAAAAACTAGGACAAAATATGAAAAAAATAGTTAAAAAGAAACAAACGATCATTATTTAAATAGTACTATACTAATGTATAAAAAAAAACTTTTTTTACTGAGTAGGTAGTAGGTTCATCCATTTATTTACTTAACCTAGATGGATGGATTACTACAACAAATGCTCACAAACGTCGAGCACAAAAAATATTATATTTACATATTAAATACGCATTAAATTATACAAGATAATAATCTCTGACATATATTATATTTTTAAATAAATACGCAAAGATTCGAGGTAAAAACGAGACTGAGTTCCGCCACTCAATATACAATTCATCCAGAATTTCGCGGAAAGCGACGGGCAGAGTGTCTTAACACTAGGCTATTCTGCCTACCCTACTATATGCGGGATACAGCTTGAATCTGAAAGAAAAACGTAAATATTTTAAGAAATTAAAGCT
This sequence comes from Heliconius numata, assembly GCA_016802625.1. NCBI lineage: Eukaryota > Metazoa > Arthropoda > Insecta > Lepidoptera > Nymphalidae > Heliconius > Heliconius numata. The sequence goes on from JAEBDU010000019.1 coordinate 109,567, forward strand.
AACTTACTCGTTGAACGCCTGAGCAATTGTAAACCCAGTGCCCGTCTCACCATTAAGATCACTAGTTGGTGGGTATCCCATTTCTATACCAGCAGAGACCACGTCGTGTGCAAACTGTGGCGCGTAGCGGAACTGCAATATTATAATTAAAAAAAAAAAAAAAATTAAATCAACTTCACGCTGTATCCCGCACACAGAACGATAGGCAGAGGGAACCTAGTGTTAAGGCACTCCGTTCCCCAATAACCGCCTTAGCATCTTAACGCTCTACCAGACAATAAGGAATAGGTAATTAGGTAAATTATTTACTTTTTTTTTTCCTGACAGAGGATTTAATTGTATTTTTCGAACTTCATTTCATACTTAAGCGTAATAATTATT
>JAEBDU010000019.1:110047-122361 GCA_016802625.1 Heliconius numata
TATATATATATATATATATATATATATATATATATATATATATATATTTTAATTAATATGGGAAGGTTTATTGTGCTAATATGATAGTAATGATTGACTGGATAATTAATTATGACACGGAAAATGCCAGAATTATTCAACTGAAAAGTTTGGTCACTCTGGGAGAGTAGAATGGGATGCACTGCCTCACCCACCATACTTCTCATTCGTTTTTCATTTTCACAATATGAAAAGAAATACTTTCCAAACAACCCAATATATAGGTAATTAATAATGTTATTTAAGTGAAATATACAATATTCAAAATTTGCTATAACGATATAATGAACTAACGATAATAGCGAACGATGATGTCATAGAGACCCGTGAGAGCATCGTTTCAATTCTTAAATTAAAATTTATTCATAATTTTAAGTATATTTTTGTTAAGCGTAATTAAAATTTGGATTTTAATTTTATTAGTAAAGTGTTTCCTGTTCATTTGATTTTTTTGAAAATTATATATTTTAACGTTTTACTAAGAACAATTATAACAATTGTTTTAAAAGATAAAGAAGAAGAGAAGAGTTGAAGTTAAAGATATGTAAATAATTGATATTATTATATTTATCTTTATTTTATTTTCTAAGTATAAGACGTTCGTTATGAAACCAGTTGATGGCTAACGGTACCTTCCAAGGTTAAGCTTTGATAAACATTTTAATTTAACTATTTGAATTTTTTTTGATTTATCTAAACATTTTTTAGTAAATGTCGATTTTATGTCGTTTTTTTTATAAATACAGACTAACTACATATAATAAAATTGTAAATATTCGATGTCTGGTAAATAGAAGATTGTATAAGAAAATCTAATATCAGTACAATAGAGCTAAAAACCATTATTTTATTTTCTATTTGTTTGCACATTTTTGCACGCTAATCTCAGAAAGCGCTTAATCAATTTGCATGCAGTTTTCACTAACATTTAGTGTTTGTTTTATTTAAATAGGTTCATAAATAAACAAGTTACATCAATTTAATTTATATTGTTCGACACTATCGTTACCAAAAATAGTATTGAATTGGCTGAAACTATAGTACTGTTTAAAAAGGCATAGTCATCCAAAATACAATTTAGTATGTAAATATCAAAATTAACATTAAAGTTCTAATGACGCAGCGAATGACCGACACAATTGGTGGTTGTGAAACTTATGACTGTTCACAGTATTGAGATTCTTCTTTCGAAGAACAAAGTCGTTTTTAAATAATATAAGATTTATTTAAAAAATAAATCAATCAGCTTCACGCTGTATCCCGCACACAGCAGGGTAGGCCGAGGGAACCTAGTGCTAAAACTGTTCCCCACTTTCGGCCGAATTCTGGAGGCATTAAGTATTGAGTGGCGGAACTCAACGCCGCGCTTAGCTTCAACACCAGAGTAAAGAAATTAAAATATTTAATATTTCATTTACTCGAGTGGGAATCGAACCCACAATCTGTCCCATACAATCACACACTTGTGCCCTTGCACCACGACTGGCCTGAAACATATCTATTGTTCATATAAAACCAATCACAATTTCTCACCCTCTGCACTGGTAACGGACCACCAACACTATGATAATGTCCAGACACTCCGTTATCTATCTCCTTATTGTCTTCGCTTTTGAGGAAGTAAGGAAGCACTTCGAACCAGGACCAACCCTCCGCCCCGTTCACCGCCCACCCGTCGTAATCAGCTGGGTTACCTCGCATATACATCATGCCGTTGACTACTGTACATCCACCTTTAAAATAAAATAGATTGACATTTTTATTTTTAATATCTACATTTCATTTTTAATGTCCATGTTTGCTTGTATTCGCAAGAACAAACTGTCAGGTAAAAAACTTTAAAAAAGATCTTTTTAAATGTCAGGCGTTGATATTTACATAACGCAGTAGTCCTAGCATATCATATACTACTTGTAAAAAGAATCTTTTGCAGAGTATGTTTCTATATCTTTTATTTGAACTGGACTGTGATGCTATGTGGATAGTGGTCCTTCATCAGATGTTCCAGATTTTTATATGTCACGCTTAACAACGTTTGCTATGGAAGCATTTAATTATTTTTTTATAGTTTAGCTAGACGACTATGGTTCTTCATCAGGTTGTGCTTCAAAGTTCAAAATCAAATATATCCCAGATCTAATAGTTAAATATAGAAAGTTTCATTTAAATCGGTCTAGTCACTTGTAGTTCAGGAGATGTCTGTGTACAGACAGATAAAAAATTAAAAAATTATACAGATTTTTTACTGTAATGTATACAGAGGAAAACTATTAAAAATATAATGATAAAACTATAATTATGGTTTTTTGGCCAGAACTAGACTAGCCTAGAATAAAGACAAAAAAACCTCATATTTACCAAGCATTTTTCCTCTAACCCAGGAGCAAACGCCATTTTCGTCCAAGCAGGCATTCTTTTGAGGTACAGTAACGTATTGCCAGTCTGTTTCGTTTCGTCCCCAGTAAGAGGTGACGAATGCTGGTACTGCAGATCCTACGGGCTCATCACCACCAGCTTCTATTAGCAATACCTGTGGTGACCATAAAAAATATTGTTTTTTTTTAGAAGAGACGTGAGAGAGAGAGAGTTAAAGAGTATGGTACTTGATATATAAAGAAACGATCATAGAATCGAAAACCGAAACTAAAAAATATTTGTTTATTTCGATATAAAACATACTACTATAGATATATTGTAAAAAATGAGAAAAAGGCATATATTTAATATACTATATATTAATATTTAATAGGCTCTCTTCACACGTGAAAATGCATCCAGATTAAATAACAAAACAATTAAAAAAGAAACAGTCGAATTGATAACCTCCTTTTCTTACAGAACTCGGTTAAAAATTAAGCAAAACGTCAATTAACATATTATATTTTAAATGTGTTACAAAAACATTTATTTTAACAAACCCCGCGATGTTTTTTGCATTGTATATGTATGCATTATAAAGATAATTATTCCAAGGCGATACCAGAAAATTTAAATGTTCTAACGATTGTTTTATAATATCATTAAAATTTTTAAATTAATTTCATTGATATTAATATAACTGAACAGGTGATCGAGTAATAAATAAATATTTATAGTGTTGACTATTATTATAACTCAATGTTAATAAATCTATGATATTACATTTTTTTAGCTTCACGCTGTATCCCGCATATAGTAGGGTAGGCAGAGCTTAGTGTTAAAACACGCCACTCCCCACTTACCGCCATATTCTGGAGGCATTGCGTGTTAAAATATTAAATATTTCATTTCCTCGAGTGGGAACCGAACCCATAACCTGTCTCATTTACAGTCACCACGATTGGCCTGAATGATAATAATTATAATTCACTTATAAAAAAATATATAATTATCCATTACGATTGCACAATGTCAAGAAAATTGTATCTATTAAGACATAGTAATGCTATTGTATAACATAAATTAATATACTTGATTACAATTAAATATCTGAGCATACACGATAAGGAAAAGCCTTTGCAATTACATATTAAGCAAAAAAAATTAAGTGTTAATCTTATAATAATTAGTCAAAAATGTCAACAACTCATCTAGCCTTGCGTTGTCTAAGGTTAATTGTATAATAGCAAACATTTTGCATGTTCGCATATAAAACGACAAAAAAAATCTACAGTTGGGTAAAAGAAGCTATAAAACAAAAAAAAACCATATGTTATTTTGATAGAATAGAAAAAAATAAAAAATGAACTCTCCTTCCTTCTCTCCTTCTACATGTTTATATTTATTTCCTATACTACATTTACTTCCTTTTAGATAAAACCTTTTTCAACAAACTATAACAATAAAGGAACTAACTAACATTATATGTTTAATAGCATTAGATTACCTTCCATTGTGGGTTCTCAGATAACCTCGCGGCAACCACCGCGCCAGCCGTGCCGCCTCCTATCACAGCGAAATCGTAGTTTTCATCCGGTTCTTGTATACCGTTGACACGATTGCAAGGATCAGCCAGGTCACATCTGCCATTTATAAACGACTCCAGGATGCTCATGAAGAGGAGGAATTGGCCTGGACAGGCATCTGCTAGGGGAGGACCGACTTCCCGGAGAGGGCAACCGCACGACTGTAATTGAAATATTATTTTTTTTGAAACAAACGAACCAAGAATCACTCTGTCTCTTATATTGATCGTGGCGCAGCTCTTATATAACGCGACGGTTGTGGGTTCGATCCCCACTCGAGGAAGTGAAATATTTATTTACAATTATATTTCCATTTCTTCGCTCTGTTGTCGAGGCAAAGCGCGGTGTTGAGTTCTGCCACTCAACACGCAATGCCTCTAGAATTCAGCAGAAAGTGGGGAACGGAGTGTCTTAACAGTAGGTTCCTTCTGCTTATCTTGCTGTGTGCGGGATACAGCGTGAAGCTGATGTTATTTTTTATTGTTTAGCTTCACGCCGTATCCCACCAATAGCAGGGTAGTCACAAAGAACCTAATGTGAAAACAATTCTCGTCACCAGAGCTAAGAAATGAAAATATTAAATGTTCTATTTCCCAAGTGGGAATCGAACCCACAATGATCGGGTCCAATGATGTTTCATGTTCTTTATTACTTATACGTCACATTTCATCGTTACTTTTATTTTCATTAAATTAAATGCAAATTCTACCCTAAATGCAACTAATAAATTGACAATTAATTAAACTGGTAAATATAGATATATTTTTTTGTATTATCTTCACTAATTAAGCAAATTTTACGTAATTATAAGTCGCGGTGCAGGAGCACAAGAATACGACTTTAAAAATGTCAGGTTGTGGGTTCGATTCCACTCGCTCTGGTATCGAGGAAAAAGTGCGGCATTAAGTTCCGCTACTCAACACGCAATGTTTCAAGAAGTTCGCGGAAAGTGAGAAAAGGAAATGGAAGTTTATGTTTTCATATTTTATTTTACGCTTTTTCCTGTCAATAAAACTTCAAAAAAAAAGTTTCTCTTAAATAATAAACTGATTAAATAGTTAATTCAATAAATACATGTCTACATATTATTAAATTTTATTCAAATTATTTTTAGTAACAATATAAAAATATATGTAAATAAGCTAAAAAATATTGGATACATTTCAGTTAGTTTTATTTTCTGTCCCATATTGATTATAAAAACAGGTTATTACATTACATAAATAATGTATATGTGGGTAGAACTATATACATATATGAAGACACCATATTACAATAATATAAAATGTATTTTTACATGTAAGTTCTCTATCCATACCTCCATACCTATATTATAAATTCGAAAGTAACTCTGTCTATCTGTCTGTCTGTCTTTTACGTAATCAGGGCCAAACCGCTAATTTATATATAGAAACGAGAAATAAAGATAAGCTTGTTACACCAAGTTTTCGCCTCCAAAAAGTTAATAAATCCTTTATGGGTCTGAGTATACGTGTATATAATAAAATTCCACAGTGTATTCTAGATTTGCCACTTCCAAAATTTAAAATATCAGTAAAAAAAATTTTGACAATTAAAGCTTATTACACTGTTCAAGAATATTTAGAGGACAAACATGTATGGAATTAATGTCTATTGAATGTAATGCAGGATAGCTGCCAGCAAATGTAATAGATTGTACCATTGATTTTGAAAAGAGCAACTGTTGAGTTTCTTGCCGGCTCTTCTCAGCAGAACTGCCTTCCGAACCGGTGGTAGCTTTTTGTTCATATGTTCATTCGACGATTCAAAAGTGCTTGTTATAAGTCTATTTGAATAAAGAATATTTTGAATTTGAATTTGAATTTGAATTTAATTGTAATAAAATACTCATATAGAGATACTTGAGGGTCTCTCTATTTGTAATATTTTCGATATATACCAATATATTTAAATTCTTATTAATTTGACATGCAATTTATTCCGCCATGTTTATAACAACCGTCACTATGCAACCGTTTCTAAGCAACGATTTGCAAAGTTTGTTGTTAGAAAATGTCACCCAAAATGAGCTTACTTAACGCATCTCTCTATTGAAAACTGAAAATAATTTCATAAATATATTTAATAAACACTCTTATAGTTCAAGCGGGGGTAGCCGCGTTCGGGTCTCAGAATTAATAAATTATACAATGCACATAGGTATCTTATAAATACTTTTAGATTTTTATTTCTAGTACATGGAATTGCTTGATATTTTAGTAAAACATAGAAATGTAATAAATATAATTTTCTGCATTCGATTAAGCTAAGTTTTATTAGCATTTCAACACATTTCATTTCCATTTACAGAGGAATTGCACAACATTAGCTGTATTCCTCATATTAGCAGGGTATGCAGAGGGAACCTAGTGAGAATAGAACCTACAATCGTTGCGTTTACAATGAAACACCTGTACCACTAGGCCACGACGACATTATTGATAATATTATATAATTCAAGTCAACTTTAATTTATGTTCCTTAAGTACCTCATAGTCTTTTTTCTATAAAAAAAATAAAATGCTTAAATTAAAAAGCTTTTTAAGTACATATAAATGAACTTAAAAATCCATGAAGGCAAGTTTTTCGTGTCTTAATAGTTTTAATTCATCAATAATTCAAAAAAAATATTTAATAATAGTAAAACCACATAATAAAACTTAAATATAATTAGGTATACTCGTGTATATCTTTTTCTATGGCATAATTACAAGAACTCGTGAATGATTTTATCTGATATTAAATTATGGTACAATCTCGGTTTTCCCGATCGAAATTACATCATTATGTTTCTATTAATTTCATTCATCTTTATTTACCTATTTATCACTAGTCATCTCTTCATCTTAAAGATTAATTTTGTAAAATGAATACACTATAGTGGAGTACAAAAAATGTAAAATAATTATATCTTTTTTCAGTGTAATTTTACTTTGCGTAGAGTAAGTTGGTAGAGTAGAGTACAATGGGTCGGGCTTAGTATAAAACTCTCCGTCGTTCCTCTCCGCCGAAATGGGAGACACTTCGTTTTGACTTATTATATTTGATTCTCCCAAAGAAATATCAAACCATATCATTATACTGTCTTTAATATCAATAGAATAAAGAACACGAGCTACTATTACTACTACAAAGTTTTTAATTTTTAATTAAATTATTTTCATTTCTAATTAAATTATACCCCGTATTAAATAGAAAAAAAAAACAAATTATAACCATTTTTTTAAATAACATTTGTGTTGAAGTCATTGGCGTCGCGCCGGTTGGTTTAAGCTGCAGGAGAGACAATGACTCTATCCATTTTATTTATGTGATAAACTCTACTTATTTTTTCGACAAAGAGAGAGATATAGTTTCCCACCATTATCCACTCAACTTTTCAAAAGGGAAAAAAAATATAAATATGCCTAAGCTTTGCTTAATCCGAATAATGACGTCATATTTAGATTCACGTTGTTAAAAAACCGGCACGTCACTAGTGATGTCATATCTATTTAAGTTAGCAGTTTTCCCGCGTAAATCTCGATCCGGTCTTTCAATGAAAGCCTTTTAAAATTAGTTTAGCTGTGCCGAAGAGCCCGGACGAACAGAAAGACAGACAAATAAAATTATAATTGTTTATATGTGTTTAGTATCGTGCAAATAACTATATACACTGAAAAATACGGTCATTTTAAAATGACATACAGACATTTTTATTTATGTTATATGTATAGATATAAAAGGCTTATTATATTTAGCAAATTTTGTTAAGGTTAAGGTGACATTTTATTATTTCTTATATTATTATATCCACTACGATTCTACAAAAGGTGGGAAAAGTCTTTAAAGGCAAATACAATCTAGATGCCCAGTCCTAATAACTACAAAAAAAATTTCAAATCGATCCAGTAGTTTAGATGTGTGTATACAAACAGACAAACAAAATCATAGATTCATATTCTATTAGTTATTTTAAGCTATACTGAACTTTTCTTGCAAACATAATTAATTTACAAAAAATATTTTTAACTATTTTATTACAGTAATGGATAAGTTAATAATACTCGGCTCGAATTCTGTAATAATCGACAATTACAGTGTAATCTTCATTTATTTTTTATAATATTTTTTATATGAAAACGTAATGACTGCGGTTAGAACAAAAACTGTTAATGTGGCAAAGAATCAAGTTCATATCTCAAACCATATCTAAATACGCATGGAATTACAATTAGATATACTCGTAGCTAGATTTAGAGGTCAAAAATAAGTGTTTCCATCAAAGGTAGACCTCAAAAATATGAAGGTTTTTGAAACTATAGGTTTTTAAAATAAAGAAAATTCGCTTAAAAAAACAAGGAAGTTTTTTTTTCTCTAGGGTTATAAATTAATTTTATTATGCCAAAATGATTATTCTTGCTATTAAAGAGTTCGTGCATTTGGTACCGAAACTATTTCTAGCCAGAAAGAGGAATATACATACTTATATGTTAGAAAACGGAAGCGGTTAACATTTTAAAAATAAAAACGATAAAAACACATACCGTCTATATGTTTCCAAAGTACACGCACAGAGGTTCCACGTAATTACAATAAGTGACATGTATCACTCAATAACAACACTACACACTAGACACCTTCCACTCAGGGATTCCGCCTTCAAGCAACTGTTCCCGTTTGACACAATTCCAGTGCTTTTCACCTAAATCTACCCACATTTGTAAATAAAGCTAACATATAAATATATCGTAAAATCTATAGATATAGTCTTTACTATATTTATAAATAGATATATTTATAGATAGTCGCATATACTCGTACATATATTATTACCTATAATTATTTTACTTTTGAAAGTTACTTTCCATTCGACCACCTTTCGCCCCACATTTCTTTGAACTTCATCGATGCACCATCGATTTTAACTATAACGCTAACTAAGTATATCTTAGAAGGCAAATATTTAGATAATATGTAAAAATCAATGTAAAATAGTATTAAATGACAAAAACTAAATGTTATATCCTGAAAGAATTTCAACGTAACTACCTCGTTAAAAATGTATGGCTTAATTAGTTAGTGTTAGGCTATTTCCATTTGATTCTCGCACATTGGATTTTTGTGACAAATTTCTAAATATTTTCCATTCCTCGTTACGTTATTTACACAAAAAAGTCTAAAATATCTATCGAAATAAATTTTGTTTTATATTAAACAAAAAAGAACACCTGTATAATCAATTTAATGATTCTTGTCTGCAAAACAACTTCATATTTGCAGTAAAGTGTAAAGTTGTAAAAAGGTAATGTCTTTTTTGCAAAAGAAATTTATGTATTTATTCTTTTTCTTTATTATTTTCCGATTAGATAAGAATAATAATAGGCTAGAATAATTTTAAATAATTACATTTACATATCTATGGTGTTTTTTTTATTCCTACGCGTAAACGTACGTAATATGTATGTAGATTTATATGCATAGACAAAAAAATGAGCTTCCGTTTTTTTTGGTTGTAAATTGAGAAGCGTTCAAGGATTAATTTTTATTATAAAATCACGATTCGTTTATGAATCACATAAGAGTAGAGTACCCATGTTTGTTTCATCCTATTTTTTTTTCTTTTACAAATACATCTAGATGAACTTTTAAAGATTTTTCACATAATTACGTTGTTTCTTTAAAGAATATAATATGTAATTAGTATCGCTAGCAAAGCTGCGAGCGAAAAAGAAAATAATTATACATAAGTCAATAAAATTACATTTTTTTAGCTATAATTTTTTTATAGCTCTGCTAGGGTAGGCAAAGGGAACCTAGTGTTAAGAAACTCCGTTCCCCACTTTTCGCCAGATTTTCAAAGCATTGCGTGTTGAGTGTTGAATTGAGTTGAGCTTTTTTACCGTGATACCGAAGCGGAGAAATGAAAATACTTCTTAATAATAATTCAATTCCTCGAGTGGGAATCGAACCCACATCCGTCGCGCTTATTGTCACTCGGTAATTCATATAAGAATATTTTAAAAATAATTTCTATTAATATCATAAATAAAAATTACTCACCTCTGCTGACCTAATCATATTTCCTCTATAATGAGCGCTAGTCTGAAAAGAAAACATTTAATTATCTACTTATTATATAAAAAGTTTTGTATCTATGATTTTAATATAGCTGTGTAAAATACAAAATATAGTATATGAAGAAGAAGTGAGTGCTATTATAGAAAAAAACCGGACAAGCGCGAGTCGGACTCGCCCACCGAGAGTTCCGTACATAAATTGGAGGTATTGAGCTATTTCTGATATTCAGGCTTAGCTTAACCTTTTCATCTGATACCTTACTTGATAGCGGCTTTAATATTAAATTTTATAATATTTAAGACTATTATTTTTTTAGGATTTAACTACAAATGTATAGTTTTCAGATGTTACCTGACTTAGTACCTACTACCTCTTTTGCTTAAAAAGTACGGAACCCTAAAAATGAAGAAAAACTAAGCGTTGAAAGTCTAAAACTGCGAGTAATCATTTTCATCTAAGCATATCTTGAATTTATATTCGAGTATATCATAAAGCAATTTATGTGTGATCATTTTAAAAAAAGCGAGTGAGGAGTTTAGAAGATACATAATATTTTATATAAAATTTTAAAATTGAATTGTATTCTCTACTAAATGAAATAAAATAAAAGACGATTTTTTTTTACACTTTGGAATGGTTCATATTTAAATAGACTGAGATCACAGGACCCCTAGACCTACGTCATCTTAGCAAAGCTGAAATTTTAAGGATTAATAGACTAATTAATATGTAGGTTGCTAAAATGACGTAGGTCTGGCGGCTCTGGGAATTTGGGCTAAGATGTTCATAACGAAAAAAACAAAACATATATTTAGCAGGTTTATACACTAACCCTATGAAATATTCGTTTTACTTGTATTTACCTAAAAAGTAAACGTCGGTTATATTTTCTATAATATAGTTTATTTTAGATAACATGAATTTAACTATTGCCAATTTGCTATGCTATACTTGACCGCCCCACAATTGTAGTAAAACACAGTTTTAAAGCGAAACTCGGCTATAACATAACGGGTCTTTTATTGATCGAGCTCCTTACTAAAGAAGAAACGTTCTTCTGTTTTTTATATTTATAATATTAAATGAAGACGTTTTATTTTATTTTTTATTAAAAAAACTAAAGTTATAACATTCCAAAAATTTCTAATATATTATTAATATATAGTAGTATATAATCTGTAAATAAACATAAATAAACGAACATGGTTACCGTTTTAATTCACTTTTCCACAAAAACAAAACTACCTAACAGTAAATCGAAGCACCTCGTCAACCACAGATTCCACTATGAATACCAAGTAAAAAGTACAGATAAATAACATTTTATATGAAAATTACGAATATAAAAAAAAAATAAAAAATCAAATAAGCTTTAATTATGCCAAAATTCCCAAATTTAAAATTAAATCTACAAATTGATATTTTTAAATTAAAAGAAAATAAAAAATAACATACCTTCAGAATTAAATTCCACTATAACAAATTTTTATTAATAAAATAAATTTATTCACGCACGGACGTGCAAACGCGGGATGCGCGTGATACTCGAGGAGCGCCACCGACGACACCGGCCGTAGCGCACGCGTCGTATTGTTTATATCGCTCGTCCCATACTGTATATTACATATTCGTGATAAAGAGATTCATGGTTGCCGACTTCATTTGTACCTAATTTGTTTTATAAACTTCCTCCTGTATAACAAATTAAATTAACAATTAACAATTTATTTAAATTTGTATTTTCGCTCTGATGTTAAGGCAAAGCGTGGAGTTAAGTTCCACACCACACGCGATGCCTCCAGAATACGGCGGAAAGTGGAGAACGGAGTGTGTTAACACGAGGTTCCCTCTGCCTTCCCTGCTGCGTGCGGGAAACAGCGTAAAAACTGATTTTTTTGTCGTTATTTTATATATATACTTCTTTATATGACAAACAAACTGCTGTATCCCGCATATAGCAGGAAAGAAGAAGAAACCTAGTGTTAAGACAACAGTACTATGCTAAATTCGCGACGATAGTAAATTAATAAAATGAATTATTTAATAAAATAACTATGTATTAATAATACTTTGTTAAACTTAGTAATTTAAGTTAACAAAAGTTCGCCCTTTCGAAAACAAAACTGGATGCGCTTATCAATTTAATTAAGGTAATTAATCAAAGTACTTAAAAAATAAAAAAAAAAATGTCATTATAAATCTCTTATTTTACACTTTAAACTATAAAGCCTGTAAGTATGTCGCTGACCA
>JAEBDU010000019.1:122761-200038 GCA_016802625.1 Heliconius numata
TTATTTTACACTTTAAACTATAAAGCCTGTAAGTATGTCGCTGACCAAGTTACCGAGACCTCGACCATTACCAATGCCAAGGTAAACTAATATATGAAATTGAAACGCACTTTCGATCCTTTAAGCGTTTTTATCTTTTACTTTTCTTATCTTTTTTTATTGTTTATTTTATTATATTTTTTCGAATTTATAGAGCCAGTATAATTTTTAAGATTTTTCTTGCATTTTCGCACACATTATTCTTATCTCCATCACCCATTATAAAGTGCAATAGTAAAATTATCACGCCACCCATACAAATAAAACTCAAATATAAATCAAAATCAGCTTCACGTTCTCGCACACAGTAGGGTAGGCAGAGGGAACCTAGTGTTAATAAAGTCGGTCCCCCGCTTCTCGCCGAATTCTGGTGGCTTTGAGTGGGGGAACGCCGCACTTTTCGTTGATGCCAAAGAAATAAAAATATAAATTTAAATAAATATTTTATTTTCTCGAGTAGGGGTCGAACACACAGTCAGTCACGTTTACGGTCACACATTTGTGCCCCTATGCCACGGCTGACCTCAATTATTTTCCGTAAATAAATTAAATATTCCTAGAATTGATTACTCATTTCTGAAAAAGTGACTTTCAAAAAATAATGAATCTCTTCGATTCATAAAAAGATCTTAGGAAAGTTCTAGACAGATAGATAGATATTATAATATAGAAAATAGAAAATAGATAGGGGTCAATACTCACGTTACTAGATAGGAGTCGAACATGATAAACTATTAATAAATCATATATACGTGAAACAATTAGTTTTTTAGTACAAAGAGCTCAAAGACACATAATGTTTTGAGTTTAATAGTTTGGAGGTAATTTGTATACAGTAGGAGTCTCTCTATAGTTTAAAATCTTAGTCTAAAAAATATTAACTTGTCTAGAACTACTATCAATTCATTCATAAAAAAAAATCACGCTGTATCCCGCTCACAGCAGGGTAGGCAGAGGGAACCTCTTGTTAACCATCCTCGGATCAAACCCACAACCAACAGATTTTGAAGCACACTTTATGCCCCTGCGCCAGAATTTGGCTAAGCAGTCGTTACAGAAGCTCAGAAAGTTGAGTCGAGCGTTTATGATTATTTCAAATCATCCATCCATCAGCCTTTCAATGAGAATTAGTTCTCGCCACTCCATCCGGTCCTGCGCCCTTTGAATCCAGCGGATTCCCGCTGTCTTTTTATTTCAAATAAGTCCTCTTAAAATTATACTTAGGTTGCAAGTCCCAAGCACTGCTCTGAACCCTGTTCTGTGTACCTCGAAGAGGTCGGCGCCTGCACGATTAATCCATGGAATTCTAAATAGTTTTATCCGAAAATTTAACTATTATACCGCTAGCTTATATTTTACGTGTAGCAGAGATGTTGGAAAGTCCCAAAGCAGTGAGCTTGAGTCTCAAAGCTAATTGCATTTTTTTATAACGACAACAAATTTTACCATATATTATTCGTCAACCTGTGTCAAAACTATTAATCATACATTTCTTATTATTTTACACGTTTATATTTGTCATCATTACTAGCAAAAAGTTGACAACACACTACCACGCTTTCAGTAACTACAGTTAATATTCAAATGAGTCAACCGATATCAGTATCTCTTAATGAGGAACCTATAAGGAACCCTGCCTAACTGTACTAAAAACATTATTATTATATCATTGCTTTATATAAAAAACATTTTTACATCAATATTACAAAGTTGAGATAAATGTCTTACAGTTATTGCGGTGGTAGTGGGTTCGAGTTCCACTTGATTTACATTTCCCTATTCTGGAAATGCAAACAGCTGAGTTCAGCCATTTAATAAAATTCTTAATAATTTTTTTCATACAAAATATGATAAAAATCAGCTAAAAAACGCCATATTACCTTCATGGATTCTACACTAAACATGACATTGCGAAATATTTAAAATCAATATTTAATTGCAAAAAAACTAAAGTTAAAATGCATATATCATCCTAGTTTTACTAATTTTGCCTTGATATCAGTTAATTAAAAAAACAATATGTAAATCCGTCAATTCTATTAAAAAATTTTTGAATGAATATTGTATTTATAATATTGTGAAATATAACTAACAGATTTTTTTTTTAATTCTTGCAATTATAACTTTCCCTGCGGGCTAGAGCAGGAAAACTATCATTTAATTGGCTGATGACAAATATTTTTAGCAATTAAAGATATGCAATATGCAAGCACCTCTATACTTTTATTAACTTTACCCTGTATTTCACATGTAGCAGTAGGCAAATGGATATTAAACATTTTTCCTCGAACGATAATCGAACCCACAACCAGTCGCGTTTCCTGTCACACGCTTGTGCCTTTACGCCACTACTGGCCTCATCTCTATACATAGTGACCATTAATATATATTTTCTTAAAATATTTCATCTACTACTATAGTTCAAGCTTCGATTCCAATATCATATTGTATGGAACTACTCCTAATTAAATTACTAATAAAACTGATATTCTGTTATGGACGTATACTGACATGACTGACATTATCAAGAGATTTTTTTCTTTTACTAAGAGAATCAAAGGATATCAATTTAACTAATTATTATTTCCACTGCGTATAAAATAATTTAGATAGCAAAAAAATATATGTATTTAGTTTTAAATTAACCTACATAGATAAAGGTTAATAAAAGTAATGAGGTCAATTCTATTTTGGTACTTCTATTTGTTTTCTGCCGTGGTAAATCATTTCGGTGTTAGTTCAATATACATTGTTTATTTTTTCAATTCATAGTGGGTATTGTTAAGTGCGTTACAATTTAAAAGGGCATCGCAAAAGCAATATAAGTTATAATTTGGTTAGTTACGGCTTCACGCATGTATCCCGTATGTATCCCGTAAGCAGATTAGGCAAAGGGAACCTAGTGTAAAACACTCCCCCCAGTTTCCACGGGAAGTAAGTAATTTTCACCACGTTTTAATAATTAATGTTTGTGATAATACCCTTACAGAGATGCTAATGACAGATTTTTTGACTACTGAAATTTCGTCGGGATATCAATCAACGTCGAATTTAATTGAGATATTCAGAATAGTCTAAATAATAAAAAGGTAATATTAGTATAATTCATGTAGAAATTGGGAAAAAAATATTGCTTTAGCAATTAATAAATAAACAAGTAGAAGATTTAAAAAATAAGCGTACATAAAATTAATTTTGGAAAGTCAAAGATTATAAGAATTAAGACCCCAATATTGCCGTTCTACTTAAAAGATTATCGAATGCAAGACTTAAAAGGTTCTTAAAAATAAATGACGTCTGATATAAGTTCGACTGAGATTGGTGACAGTCAAGAATTCGCATATTAAATATATCCTTTGAGTGGTAAAATTGGTAATATTTGAAAAAATATTATTATATAAAAGATCAAATATTTAAAAAGTGCGAAATAATTTTAATAATTCGATATGAGTTACTTGGAGGCAATAGATTTTTCGCTTATACAATATTTGGCATATATTTCGTCTATCCTTTTTAGTATTTATACAACTATAATAGGGCAACTATCCTTATAGGTTTTTCCCAAAACAAGTGTTCCACGAAAAGCTAATTTCTGTAAAATCTGTAATTAATAAATGAAAAAAAAAATAATCCAGCATAATGGATTAAATTAGCTAAATTCAATGGAATTATTCATATAAAAATAATATTTTTGAATTTATGGGGTTTTTTTCAAAGGAGCATCTATTCCGGTATTACCCTATACGTAAACTTTTTAAACAAGCATTATAATAATAGGCTTAAGAAAATTTTAATCTAACAAGTTGCAAGTTTATTTGTTATTTACAAGCGAAATATAATAAAATAATAATAAAACATAAAAATAAATATCGATAAAAGTATTAACGGTACATAACAAAAGCAGGCGGAATCTTTGAATGCAAATCGATTTGGTTGACACTGTCACGAGCCATATTACGGCTGGGCGTCCACCAAAAAAAAATAACTATAGCCTTATTTCGTTTTATTTTATGAAATGTAACTACTAACTAAAGATGCTAGAAATAAAAGGCTTTTTATTTTTAATTTTTTTTAATTATTTATTTCGTTTTAAATTACAAAATTTCCCAATGTCAATCCAGATATACTTCAATTTATATCTGTTCTCATAAATATCACGCGACGTTACATTTTTAATAGAGATTTTCCTTGTATTTTTTCAGCTTTCTCTAATCTCTAATAATTGCAAACGGTATGTGAAATTAAGCCACCGTATTGTATGGACTAATGAACATATTTTATTATCCAGTGGCCAGTCGGTTTAAAAGACTCCTGGTCCAGTGCACATCATACAGTGTTTTGCTCTTAACGGTAAACCTGAACAATGAAGAAATGTTATTTGGGTCTGAGAAAGAGTAAGAGGTTATTTTTAAGAAGAATATTTTATATATAAAAAAAATATTGACAATATGACAATATTTGAAGCCTTTTTCCTTCCATTACTAGACTTGCTTCGGCTCTTCAGTCCAACTATTGCCAGCCACTTCGCGTATCCCTATTCTACTTTGCTGAAGGA
This sequence comes from Heliconius numata, assembly GCA_016802625.1. Taxonomy (NCBI): domain Eukaryota; kingdom Metazoa; phylum Arthropoda; class Insecta; order Lepidoptera; family Nymphalidae; genus Heliconius; species Heliconius numata. Next base: position 127,356 of record JAEBDU010000019.1, read on the forward strand.
CTTCCTACGTGGTCATCGGCTCTGCATCAAATGTGATCAACTCATTGCTATTCAGCTTACTAAACCTTTGGGCTATATCTAAAGCACTGCTTCTCTGTCTGTTTTAGCAAAGCTGCCATAACGTAGGTGTGAAATGAATCCGATGGCTCCATCATCAACCCAGACCAAGATATTCCTTTATTTAGCTCTACATCTGGGCCCCACTTTCCAAGTTACTGAGTACACATGCTGTTTTAACTACATATTAAACAATTAATCCTCAAAATTAAAAATATTAAATATTTCATTTCCTCGAGTGGGAATCGAACCCACACCCTTTTGCGTTTACACTCATGCCTCTGCGCCACAACTGGCCTAGAAATTTAATATGTAACAATGTAAATATATACCAAAAGAAATATTCTTTAAGTACGATAAGTATGCTAATAGCTTAGGTAACCCTAATAGCATATTTATCAAAGTACCATTGTCTTATATAGAAAATTTATAGTACTCATTCAAATACAAGGACAATTAATACAAATTCGTATGCGTCGCGCCCCATTATTTTTACCTCATAAGTGCATATTTTTAACGTTATCACAATGTAGGCTATACATAGTTTTAGTAAAAAAAATATTTGCAAAAACGTTTTTCCTTAACATTAAACCTTTGTAAATAAGTATTTCCACTTGTCTCGACTATTTATTTATTTTTTAATAATAATAATAAAAAAAGAAAAAAGAAAGAAATATTAAATTTCTTTAAATAATAGTAATAACACTTTTTAATATTAATTCATTAAATAAAGTTATAAGTAAACAATCTGTATACACAACTAATTATTAAAGTTATCCTAGAAAGTCCATCAGTAATTTAAACACTCTGTTCCCATCAAGACTTTTGCGTTCCCCACTTTCCATCGAATTCTCTAGGATTGGGTGTTTAGTGGTGGAACTTAACACTGTGGTATGTCTCGTTATGAAACCGAAGAAATGAAAATATTAAATATTTTTATTCCTTGTATGGAAATCGAATCCACAACAAGTCACGTTTACACTTACACGCTTGTGCCGCTACGCCACTACTGGCCTTAAAATTATTATAATTATTTGGAAAAACGTTTAAATTGAGGCCATTCGTGGCATAATCGATTTCCATTGTTCACCCTGGTAAATACGTGATACAGAGGGAAACTAAAAATATATATGTATAATAAACTAAATTAATTCAATTGAAGAAATCCAATGCCATCATGAAAAATACTATCTACGTTTTGTCATGCTTCATAAGCTAAAATGATAATTTTGTACCTTTAAATTTAAATTTAGAACACGTTTCAATTTTTAAACAGTTTTTTTTTTCACAATTCTTTTTTTGTCGCAAAATGCCTTATGTTGTGACTTTTTTATAATAAATATATGAATTAAAATGAATATTTTTGTAGTACAGTGTACTTACATATATTTTACTATTTTTGCAGCACTCGCGATTTAAGCAATTCGATGGCGTTTATTATTGCTATTTCGTTATGTAAGGCTAACTAAAAAATACACTGTATTGTTATATATTAACTAGCGGACGCGCGCAGCTTCGCTTGCGCAATTAGAGGTGAATTCTAATAAACCACGAAACATGTGTTGAATGAAATATTTTTAAGAGTCTAAATTACAAATTTTATAAAAATCGGTGGCGATTTAAGAATTTTCCCATACAAACTTTCAACCCCTTATTTGCACCCTTGGGGGGTGAATTCTAGAAAACCATAAAACATATGTTTAATTATATACGTTTAAGAGTCTCAATTTCAAATTTTATTAAAATTGGTGACGATTTAAAAAAACCTATACAAACTTTCAACCCCTTATTTGCACCTTTAGGGGGAGAACTCTAAAAAACGATGAAGCACGTGTTCAATTAAATACTTTTAAAGATCTAAATTTCAAATTTTATAAAAATCGGTGCCGGTTTAAATTTTTTTCCATACAAACTTTGAACCCCTATTTCACCCCTTTAGGGTTAAAGTTTTTCAAAATCCCTTCTTAGTGGATGTCCAGATTACGAAAGTAAACTTTTGTCCAAATTTAACGTGTTTACCATCAGCGGTTACGGCTGTGCGTGCGTCTTACCTCAGTCAGTGAGGACAAGTCCTTTTATATATATAGATTATATATTTTAAATTTGCACTAGCCCGTATCTCTTAAGACTAATTTCTTTCTTCAAAGGTTTTCTGTTAGAGATTGCTATCAGCAATAAGACCGCTTTTGCACGCTCTGGATTTATTTTAAGATTGCTCTTTATTGTCCTTTGTATCAGCTTTGTGTGCAATAAAGTTTTTCTATCAAGCAAACAAAAAAATCTAAAAATATTGCACATTACATTTGTTTTTACTGTTTTATTATATTATGACTTCATTTTCTCTAAGTTTTATGAAGGTTACCTATATATCTACTTATATATATAAATTCGAAAGGTCACTCACTCATCACGAAATCTCAGAAACTACAAGTGCTAGGAATCTCAAATGTTGCATAGGAGTTACTTATAGGACGTAGGTGCTCGCTAAGACGGGAATTTGCAATATTCGACTTCTAAGGGGTTGTTTTTGGGGTTGAAAGTTTGTATGAAACTTCGTTACTACAAATGCTAGGTGTCTCAAATTTTGCATGGACGTCACTTATAGGACGTAGGTACTCATGGAGACAGAAATTAATAATAACGTAGTTCACGCAGGCGAAACCGCGGGCGAGCCGCTAGTTACCTATATATCGTCCAAAAATATTTTTGATTTGTTAGACTTTTAGCAGCACACCATCAATATATTCAAAGAATTCGAAATGATGGGTTTCCCACATTGCCTCCGTCATTGGTATATTCGTATGTACAAAGTACACTGTTCTGAATCAGTATGCAAATTGGTATTGTGTGTTGTATTGAAACATATAAATATTTTTAAAATGAAATGATTTAAAAATATGAATGCCTTTTTTAAATGAATACCACGAAAATAATAATATGATAAGATTTTCTACGTCTATGGTTTACTCTAATAGAATTGGTATATCAAAATAATTATTTATTTTATTTATAAATTATTTCAAGTATCGTTTTAATTATTTCTTTGTTTGTCTGTCTTTTAATTATTTTCAACTATAGTTAAATAATTATGTGATAAAGGAGTACAGGCCGCCCTCCAACCAGGTGGACCGACGACCTCAAGAAGACAGCGGGAACCTGCTGGATTCAAAAGGCGCAGGACCGGACAGAGTGGCGAGCATTGGAGGAGACCTATGTCCAGCAGTGGACTTTAAAAGGCTGATGGATGGATGGATGGAATTATGTGATGTCTTTAGAGAAAATAATCATTATAGCAATTTAGTAGCAACGTCGCTAGAAGCTATTAGTGCATCCTAGCCCCAGACAGGGGCTTTATCTACGTGGTCGTATTTTTACGAAAGTACAAAATCAATTTTTTGTCATTGTTTATGAAGTATCTTTCATCTTTTAAATTATGATATTTTAGATATTTAATCATCTTCTACACTTTCCATTCTGGAAGCTTTGCGTGTTGAGTGGCGGAACTCTTGGACGGCAATCGAACCCACGACCTGTCACGTTTATCGCCACACGCTTGTACTGCTGGGCCTCGAGTGGCCTACTATTATGTCAAAGCTAATTCACGCAAAAGAACATTTGCTATATGATGGCACAGTGAAGTTAATCTATTTACGAAGATATGAAAAAGCTAACTACGGAGTGTATTATCACTATGTTCCCTCTGCCTAACCTGCTGTATACGGGATACAGCGTGTAGCTGAATAATAAAAATTTATAATAATATATAGAAATTGTTTGTTGAAAATAACGATAGCAATAAAACAGTAATTGTAACATATTTATTATTAAAATATTTACATATTATCATTTTAAGAAATCTTTCTAATATAGAATCATCAATATTAAATGGGTACTTTTATTTTCATTCTTGACTGATCTGGTAGTTTCACTATATTTTTTTTTGCTAAGAAAGTTCTTAGAAAGAGTTTCATTAGACTTGAGATTTGAGTTATCTTTTTTTTGAAAATTCTAGTTTTACAGTTCTATATTTAAAACTATGCTGTTTCTGGCTTTTGAGAAAAGAGAAAAAAAATACAGAAATTTCAAATAAACTTATTATTATTTAATACGATAATTTATAGTGTATTGCTTATTACATATTGTTGCAAAATTGCTTATTTATTTTTTTAAGGAGCTAGGTGTATGTTTAAGGCCGACCACAACTTAAACTTATCTCTGTGTTTTTAACCGACTTCTGTAAAAAAAGAAGATTATCAATTCGACTGTATGTTTTTTTTTAAGCAACCAACTAACCCGTTTCTTGGTTATAGTTGTTGATTGAAACTTAGTTTGTTAAATCATTTTCACGAATTTTTCACAGCTAGAAAGATACAGTAAATCTTCTTTAAAATATCTAAACTCCATTAAATGTGAATATTCTTCTAGTAGAGACGAGTAGGGATGAATATTTAATATATATTCTATTTATTTTAATGATATTTATTATATATTTTGAGGATAAGAGCGGCGTTGAGTTCCGCCAACTCAACATGCAATGCCGTGGGAGTGGGGAGTTTCTTAAGACGAGGTTCCCCTCTTCCTACCCTGCTGTGTGCGGGATACGGCTTGAAGCTGATTTTAAATTAAATTAATTTAAAAAATTATATCAGTGTCGTTGTTAAGTATAAAATATTAACTTCGTGAAACGTGTTTAACTTGTAAGGCGTAAGTTAAATTAAAATAAAATATCGTCAAAACAAGAGTCCTTCTGTGTAGGAAGATAATTTTAATTGACAAGTGGGTGTAGGCTTCAGTATCTTTAATTAGAGCAAGTTAAAACTTCCTCAGCTCTCAACTTTTTTCTAACTTAACTATAAGTTAAACTAACTAACTGTAAGTTAGCATCCATCTATTATAAGCAGGAAGTTATATTTATGTATTTTTTAATAAACTATTGTTTTTTAAACTATTTACTCGTATACACTTATTATAAAATATTTGTTGTTCATTTTCCGTTCTGTGTCTTGGTGGGTAGAAAAATCCAATGCCGGACTTTGGCTTACCAGAGCGAAGAAAAGACAATAATTTAAATATAATTATTTCACCAAGTATAGATTGAAATTACAACCATTGTATCCAGTTAAACACTACAATTACAAGATACTCGTAGTTATTAAGTATTCTTATCTAATTTCTTACTAATATTTTAGTGATTTCTTTTACTACCATAAAAATAGGTTAAATTAACTTTAATATGGTAAAACTATTTAATATGATTTCAATGTATTGTTTTATAAAAACTAAAATTTTATAAATATTTAATTAATAAAAAGTGATATAATTAGCTCCAGCGTATCTAATTATGTCGTGAATAATTTGATAAAATCTAAATTAAATTTAAATAATAAAATTTAAAATATTAAATTAATTGATGGTTACGTGAAAGAAAAATGCAATACTTTGTAACATTATAAGAGTTTTATTACATTAAGTACAAAATCGCTCTAGCATCGCTATACACAGGTCATTCAACTTTATACAGCTTAACATTTTTTTGGTTTTTTCTTTACGTTTTGTATAAAAATATATTCAGGCAGTGTTTGGGCTATGTCGGAGGTAGGGTTTAGTGCCAGCCGTGGGCGCCGTGTCCGCTGTGGGCGTCCCAGGGCTCCTCGGGGGAGGAGGCGGCGGCTTGCGCGGCGTGGGCGTACTGGGAGAAGTGGGCAGCACGAGCGTGTTGGACCTCAGGGGTATCTACCACGTATTGTCCGTCGTGGGTGAGCTGGATGTGAGCCTGGGGTCCGTTCCACTTGCCGTAGCCGCCAGCGTATCCAGCGCCGTAAGCTGCACCAGCACCGTAAGCTGCGGCCGCACCGTAACCCGCTCCGTAACCAGCGCCGAGCCCGGCACCGATGCCAGCGTAGCCGCCGTGCGCGGCCTTGGCAGCGGCAGCAGAGTGTGCGGCGATGTGGGCGGCCTTCAGGTGGGCGACCTCGGGGGTGTCAATGACGCGGCCGTCGTGGGCGAGGGGAGCTGGGCCGTATTTCACGAGACCTGTATGGAAAAATACGCTATATATTATTTCAGTCCCAATATTTACTTTTCTGATAATTATTCTTTGCAGCTTATTTGTGAAGAATATTAACGTCTAAAGTCTATGTAAAGCAAAATCCTATTATTCATACACATATTAATTTTAATTGAATAGGTATTTGTTGAAATAGTATATGGATATTTTTATTTGTACTAACCGGCAGCGGGAGCTCCGTAGTGGCCACCAGCTCCATAGGCGGGACCAGCGACGTACGCTCCTGCGGGGGCCCAGGCACCGTGAACGTTGGAGGCCTGTGCATGTGCGGCCAGGTGGGCGGCCTTGGCGTGTGCTACCTCGGGCGTGTCCAGCACATACTTGCCATCAGAACTGAGCTGTATGTGGGCAGGAGGTCCAGGGTAGTAGGATGCTTGCGCGAGGCAGAAGAAAGCGGCAAAGATGATCTAGAACAAGAAAATTACAATATTAATACTAATTCATTACATTGTAAGCTATTTTGTATTAAAGTAATATAAATTATCTTTAAAGGTATTGGACAATTAAATAACCATTAAAGTTTTTGTCCAAAAAAGGCTAAATACCATTATTGTACGTTGTAATCGATCTGTATCTCAGAAGCCAGGCTGAGTTATGGACATGGACCAATTACATGTAATCGACGACAGCTGTGATATTTATTGATAGCTGCCATAACTGAAGCACCGACATGGACTTTATAATTTTTTCAGCTTCACGCTGTATCCCGCATGTAGCAGGATAAGCAAAGAGAGTATTAAGATACTCCGTTCTCCACTTTCCGACGAATTCTGAAAGCATTGCGTGTTGTGGCGGAACTAAACACCTCTCTGTCTTGGCACCAGAATGAAGACATGAAAATATTTAATATTTAATGTCCTCGAGTGCGAATCGAACCCACAACCTGTCGTATTTACAGTCACACGCTCGTACGCTTGCGCCACGGATGGCCTCAATTGACCTTATTGTCATAAAAATATGAAACTCTTAATAGTAATACATATTTGGGCTTGTTCATGTTTTTAGAATATTCTTTTTGACACGGTTGACTAAGCTTGTATAAATCTAATTGCCTTTAGCAACTTGTTATTACGTTTAGTGTTGTTGTTAAAGTATGAAAAATTGACAATTTTGCAATATTAATAAAAAGATATTGGCGTTGAGTTCCGCCACTCAAGTGGGGAACGGAGTGTCTTAACACTAGCTGATACCTGCTATATGCAAATATAAATAAATATGTATTGTATGCAATTTTTTATAGAAGAATCTTGTATTTCGCTTAAAAACGAATTATTCCGCTTCTCCGTTTTTCACACAGCTATTTCACTGCACTGATGTAAATGTCTAATTGTTCGTACACTTTGTTTTATGATAATCTCGTTACAACATTAAACTAGATCGCTGTATGTGAATGAACGAGAAACGTAAAAAGTTAACCAGTTAGAGCAATTGTTGAGAAATTGCATGAAATTAGTAAACGTGTCGAAAATTTATATTTCTAAACATTTGAAAATGGACTCGTAAGAAAATAAAATAAATTCAAATTTAATGTAATCCGCTGTAATATACTTAGTTATTTTGTTATTTTAAGTTTATAGTTTATTATGAAAAATATTTTTATCGAAATTAAAAAATTATAGTGAGTTTTTGTAATAATCAATGCAATAAAACTGAATAGGCTATCTAATAATATATATTTTATAATATAACCTAAATACGAAAGGCGTGGTTAAGTATAACGTAATAGGCGTAAGAGGGAAGCTAAGAAACCAGTAAATCAAGACCAGACAATACTAATTTATCTTAGATTAAATACGGAACCTTACATAAGATGTAGAGCAAAATTATATATGAAATGCTTAAGATATATATGTAAAATTATATAATTAAAACTTAAAAAAAAATCACCTTCACGCTATATCACGCACATAGAAGAATAGGCAGATTTGCCTCTACTCTGCTGCGTGTTAAAACACTCCGTTCCCCACTTTCCACTGAATCTTTCGAGGCTACAACACTAGGCCTTTTGCCATGGTGCCAGAACAAAAAAAATTAAAATATCAATATTTTTTTAATAATAATTTATTTCTCCGAGTGGAAATCGAACCCACAAGCATCACAGTCACACCCTTGAACCCCTGCGCCACGACCGGCCTCATATATCTAAAATTATATAATAATAAATATTTTAAACGTGAGAAAATGTCTAAACTGATATTACCAGTAGCCGTGGTTTACCGATTATTTATCACCTAGATACAGCCACCGATAACTGTGAACTAGATCATTAACAACACTATTATCAACAAAGCCTATATTAACTTGTATTACAGAATAAATAATTTAGTATATTATATTACAAAATTTAACACACGTTTTGAAGCCTTGTTATAGAAGTAAACCACAAAAACCAACTCTGTATTATAAATAATTTAAATTGTATTAAAAATTCTCTAAATATTTTGATAAAAAAGTAAAACAAGCCTGTCGTGCCGCAGAAGCCCAAGTATGAGTGTAAACGTAACTGGTTGTAGGGTCGATTCACACTCGGAAAACGAAATGGAGGAAATGAATTATTTATTTAAATTAATATTTCTATTGATGTCCAATTAAAACGCGGCGTTGAGTTCCGCCAGTCAACGTACAGTGCCTCCAGAATTCAGCGGAAAATGGGGAATGAAGTGTCTTTAGGTTCCCTCTGGCTATCCTGCTGTATGCTATTAAAATTATATATTTGGAAACACAAGCATATAAATTATATTTATAATAATATGAGACACTGAAAAAAAACTACCTAAGAAATCTGGCTATATTTCTAAAAATGTTACAATTTTTCAATGCGGTTCGAACAATAATATTGTACAGTGAGTTCCGATTGCGAATGTATGACGAATTGGTAATACTGATGAAACTATGAATATAATAAAATGTCTGTTCATAATCTACTTTATATTTATTGAAACTGGGTTAGTGAGAAAAATTACACTTTAAGATCGATACTGACAATATTCTATTAGATTTCCGTTATTTGTCTCCACGTCTATAAAAAAAAGATGTCAATCGTGGGTCGCGTGACTGTAAACAAGATAGGCTGTGAGTTCGATTTCCACTTGAGGATATTAAATTATTAATATTTTAATTTCTTCCCTCTAGTGTCGAGGTAAAGCGCGGCGGTGAGAATACCTTCAGAAGTAAACCGTAAGTAAGAAATGTCTTAACACTACGTTCCCTCTGCCTATCCTCTGCCTAACGTTTTATTTATTACCATACGCTAGAACATTTCATAAAGGCAATTAACTTTTTACATACGCAATTAAAGTTTTAATTAGAAAATTAGGCCAGTTTACAATATAGGTAATTTAGTTTTTACTATTTATTGCGCACCTTGAACGCGTAACCGAGTTTAAAGACATCGAAATCATATTGTGACAAGCACTGTTAAAGAAATGGAAACCATAGAGCACAGTTAAAAAAATAAATTAACATATTTTTTTTTAATTGAGTGAAGAAATGGAAATATTAAATATTTAATTTCCACAAGTAGGAATCGAACCCACAATCTATCACTCGCTTGCACCCCTGCGCCAAGTCTCAAGCTGGCTCAAGATCATCAGCATATCCTCGTCCACTGCTGGACATATGATTATCAAGTAATATATATAAGTATATATATATACAGACCTATTATCTTTTTTTTTATATATATGTACATATAAGAGTCCTATTCCGTACAATCTACAATATGAAATGTCAATATAACTATGGTCAAAGTAAAGGTCCAATCTAATTCCCATTAGGAGCGGCGTGACTTTTATAAGATCCTTTAACCTTTGAGAATATCATAGGTCCGAGTTCTAGTGGGTGGCGATTTGAATAATTGTTTTTTTTAGCCTCACGCTGTATACCGCACATTATGGGGAAGACAAAGGGAACCTAGGAACCTAGGAACCCACACTCCGTCGAATACTTGGAGGTATTGGGTGTTGAGTGGTGGAATTCAACGCTGCATTGTGCCTCGAATACCAGAGCAAAGAAATGGAAATATTAAATATTTAATTTCCTCAAATGGAAATCGAACTTACGACCTGTCGCGTTTACACTTACAGTCCCTAGAAATAATCGTTTACTAATTTCTTTTTCACATTAATTTAAAACAAATATTGCTCCATCAACAAAACAATATCACATTTCAAAACAATTATATCTTTTCATGGGCAACAGAACACTAGTGTATAATTTGAGGCGTGGACCTCATATCGACTCGCCTTTGCATTCTGTTGCAAATATATGTTGCAACAGTTCGGAATTATCATTCAACTAACTGGTGCACAACAAGCCTGTTGCATTACCCAAGAAGGGAAGTAGTGGGTGTTGGGAAGTGCTATGGTTACGAAGGTCGTAAGTAAAAATTCTGATTTTCTTTTCTGATTTCTCGCGTCACGCTCAAGAGGTTGTGTGTTCGGCCAATTTGCGGTCAATATTGCATGATTGTTATGAGGCTAGTAGAGAAAGCCGACAAAAGTGGGTGCCTTGGGTTCCTATTGCATCCAATCACCAAATATATCAGCTATCAGCTATTTTTATTTTTATTGTCTTGAATATGACTTAAAAGTCAACGGAATCCACTAGGTATTTAAGGAATATGACAATTTCAATAAAAAGGTCTGATCGCCGCCCAATACTTTTCCCCCCTTAAACCCGAATAACCTACAGTATTATTTTCAGAACAAATTTGAAAAATACATTCATATTTTATCTATATTCTTCTATGCTCTATCTATCTATATATATTTTAGTAATATAATTCAAATGTATGCATAATGAAACAATGACTAACTGCTTTAGTCGGAAACAGCCGTAGGCGACAATTAGGCGGATACTCGAATCAATTAGTATCTTCAGGCAAATACCTTGTTGTTTCTTAAAATCAACCTTGACATCGTATTTAAGCATTTATTAGATGTAAATCCGCCTTTTATCCGCCCGCCTTCGGCATTGTCGTGAGTTGAACATATTTATACGTATGTTTGTTTATATTAGAATTTGTTTTTCTAGTATATTTTCATATTAAATATATAACTATAATGATTTTAGAGGAAATATATGAATGTTTTAATATATAACGAATAATACAATTTCATCTTTAAATACTTTATACGTTTGTTATGTCCAATTACTTTAAGAGTTATTTTCTTGTCAGATTCTTATTAGATTCGATATAAATTTCTATTTTGCTGACTCATATATAAAAAATTCAAATTGCTCATTAAAAATTAAATCTATGTTACTGAAAGAACTATTATTTATTATATATAAGTAAAATATATATTTAATACATATAGTAAAAAAAATAAGATATATCCACACTCACCATCGACTGCATGATGATATTTCTTAAACTAATTCTGGAGATCTCAAACGAACTGACTAAACGCTACTGTAAGCAGTACTCGCCTAGAGAATTTCGCCTAAGCGTGTGTACACAACCACCTCTGAAGTCGGAATGCTGTTGGGCCGAGACCGCCCCCTTATATATGTGGCACCCCGCTAGGTGGTACGTAATTGGAAACAATTAAGTGCAATGCCGTAACTCTAATTGTGATGCGTGATAGCTGTTTCACGGTAAGGGATGTTTTTGAGGGTTAAATTTTCGTTTTATTTATTAATTATTATTCTTATACCCATAAATACTTAACAAATTATTATAATTTTTATCTATTTTTAGTGCATTTTCGTCAAAGTACGATTTTTTAAAATATTTATCTTTACTTATTAACAAAAACAAAAATAACATCATTTGAAAGTTAAACAATAATTATTAACATATGTGCTTTATAATAATATTTTATTAATGCTGTTTATTGTAAATTATATGGATAACTAAATAAATATTAATGAATGAAATTCCATAAGCAAAAGGCTACGAATATACAAGTCGAACGAAACGGGACGACGCGTTGATGTCTTTTGTATGGTTTGTACGTAAGAAATAGAGCACACAGATGTTAACCGATAATAGGTTTTCAAATTATTATTATTAGGTTTAATTAATTCTTGTACAAACATATTTCACGGATTCTTCAGTATTTTTCTCTAAAATTTACATATATTTATTATATTTGAAATTATTTTAATTTCAAATGAGTGTTTTTAAAGTATATAAAATAAAATGTAAATGGTTGTTATATAAAGTTAATTATAAAAATAGTAACAAATAATGTATATTTATAGAAATACATAATATTTTTTCTATTTTTAGTTCTCAAAATAGGTAAATTTCTTTTAATTAAATTTAAAATTCTTTAAACAATATTCTATTTTGTGCATAATCATCTCATTAACTATGTATATTTCTTAAACAATTTTTTTTTTCATAATTATTTCATAAAAGAGTACATAAAAAATTATGTTAACTGTTCACGGTCGTTGGAAACTTTTCACCTGGTAGATATGTATACTCGTATTTCTTTAGTTATAAGAATTTAATTTCATAAATTACTCTATTTTTAACCGACTTCTGTAAGAAAAGGAAGTATGTTTTTCTTCATAGCTTAGAAAAAGACGTAGTTTGTAACTACAGTTTTTATCTATCTTTACCTTATCTATCTATAAGCTTACGAGAAAAGAATCGATATTTCGAATTGAATTTGAAGACTCGATCGAAGACCCATGGATCATCTCATAAGCTTAGAATTTATATGTATTTTGTTTTTACTGAAGCCCACTTATTTGATATGACAAGTTTTCACATACAAAATAACCTCTTGGAGAAATAATTAAATTTGGGATATAGGTGTTTCATATATTTGACCACAATAATAAAATGATTCACTGTCGTAATTAGAAAAGCGACGGTAGTATGGGTTCAATTTTCATTGAAAGAAATATTTATATTTAAGTTATTATCTTTAAATTCGAAGGTTTTTAGCATAATGTCTACGCCTCTATATGCTGATGCATCATCAGCCATTTTTTTAGGACTAGTATAATTATTTTATATTTCTTGAATTGTATTTAAGCAAAATGTATAAACTTAGAGATACATTTATATTACACATATTAATTATGATCATAATAAATAAATGATCGGGTAAATCCTGTTAGGTTAGTGGTGTTTGACTTAAAAAAACCGGTCAAGTGCGAGTCGGACCTGCCCAAAGGGTTTCCCTTCCCAATTTTAGAATTGTAGGTCAACGGGACGTACAACTTATAAAAAGCATTCATTTTGAAATTAACTACAAATACAACTTTGTAATGATTTTATGTAAATGTTAATGTAAATTTAAATTTTTCAAATTGTATTGTACTGTTTTTTAAATTCTCATTTCGAGTCAAACTTCATAACTGTAAGTCCAGGAGAAGTATCCTAAAGGGCCACAGAAATGAATATTTGATGCGAATAATTTAAGCTACATACATCTTTGCAATCTCGAGTTAAATAGTCTTGACAAACGGACAGACAGAAAAGAAAAATGATCTTACAAGGGTTCCGTTTTTACCTTATGAGATACGGAACCCCAAAAACACACAACTACAAACTACCATAAAACAGTTGTAGAACAATTTTAACATATATAATTATATCATAGCATTAAATATGTAAGAAAAACTTTAACTAGAAATATATTCATTATTTATATACAAGTATGTATTTAATATTTAATTCTGCACTAATTGCAGTGGCGTGCGCTCAATCAACTGGTTTTGTCTCGACCGGTGTTATTGATCTTATATTGATGGATATTTCAAATAGTTCAAATTTATATACATAATTTAAGTATAATCGAGATCCGTAATCCTGTATATCGATAGTTCAATTAGATTTTACCTACATATATCGTTGTTACTTATAAGTATATAGCATTAAGTGATACGTTTTAAATTGAAAAAATCTAGTTCATTTCTATTAAACTTTACTAAACTAGTCATTTTTAATAATATTTTAAAGAAATTTAAATTTTATATTTTTAAGTATGAAGTATTTTTTTAAGTCAAGGCCAGTCGTTTCGCAGGGGCCCAGAGTGTGACTGTAAAACCGACTGGTTATGGGTTCCCCACTCGAGGAGATGAAATACTTATTTAAATATATATTTACATTTCTTCGCTCTGGTGTCGAGGCAAAGCGCGACGTTGAGTTCGGCCACTCAACACGCAATGCCTCCAGAATTCGTCAGAAAGTGGGGAACGGAGCGTCTTAACACTAGGTTCCTTCTGAATACCCTACTGAATGCGGGATACAGGGAGAAGCTAATTTTTATGTAATATTTAAAGACTAAATAGATTTTTATCTTTTTGCTTTAAATGGTTATTATAGTAGGTAGAAATATTGCATGTGATTCAGTTCTCGAAACTTTTGCAAATATAGGTGGGTCTCGCCGTCCAATACAATTGTTATAGATCAAGGCTCTAGCCCTGTAACTATGGCAGTTAAAGTTTAACTATTATCACAAATCTACAAACACAATGAGGATAAATTTTCCTTTCTTTAAAAAATATTCTCAATAGGCAGGATGCCTTAAGTTTTTGAAATAATAATCAGCTTCACGCTGTATCTCGCTCACAGCAGGGTAGGCGAAGAGAACATAGTGTTAAGTTACTCCGTTCACCATTTTTCGCTGAATTCTGGGAGTATTGACGGTTAACGACGCGGCGAAACTCAACGCCGCGCTTTGCTCCGCCACTAGAGCGAAGAAATGAAAACAGAAATTTAAATTCTAAAAACCTCGTGTGACCATCGAACCCACAACCAGTTTCATTTACAGTCACGCACTTGTACCTGGGCCGCGGCTGGACTTTCAAAAATAAAAATAGAAAATTACTAATATCAATTAAATATTAATTTCATAAACAAAATGAGGTACATCATCATGTATGTCACACACCTTTCTATCAAATAGGTAAAATAATTCCATTTATGTAAATGTCAAGTGATATCAATAAAAAACATGTGAGTACGTTAACTGGATTCTCTCGGCCTTGAGGTCCCGTCTCCTCTCTCACCCTTGGAGCCTTACAACTTATGTTCCGGCCGATTGAATTCAGTATATTATTTTAATATAACTTCTTATTGTGCTAATAAAACAATAATTTATTAGGATTTTTTAATCCAACTAATTGAGTTCTAAAAAAATAGTTGATAATATAAGTGACAGCTTTTGAGTTAGCTATTATATAAACATAACAATGAAATTATGCTTAAACGTATTTTAATTGGTAATTTTTTTATTACGCAATATCGCTATGAGAATGAGATATTGTACGTTTGGATAGTTTCAAGCAAATATTCTTATTTTTAACCGACATCTGTAAGAAAAGGAGGTTATCAATTCGACTGTATGTTTTTTTTGTTGTAACCTACTACTATGCATTTCGTTGTAATGTCGACCAGCGTTTGTTATTTTTTATTATCATTTAGTGTGGATTAAAATTATAATATAAGTATTCCCACGCTTCTATGTAATTTTAAGTAACTAACGTAATATAGTATACATATTTTTTTTAAAATAATTTGTGAAACCTTCTATTACAAAATATTTTTGTATGTCGGATCATTTTAAAAAGTTATCATCGCAGCTACTTTTCCATTTTCCCATACAGTTTTGGGAATATCTTCAATGTAGTTTTCGTCCACCAGCCTAAAATAGTTAAACTACATTTTATATCGAGTTGTAGATGAGAAATTCAAATATTTATATCAATATCATATTTAAGAATTTCAAATGAAACTAATATTAAGAAAATCCATTATAAATTCTCATTGCCAGAAACATTGTCTTTTAATGGCGAATTTAAACCACTTCATTTTAACCCAATGGAGGAAATAAAAATAAGTTTAATAATTACATTTGAGGCATAAATCCATCATAATGACATGGTTTCATGCCTCAAAGAGTACAAGAACCAGTCGGTTATATGCTTCATTTATTACTTATACTCGATCACGTATGAAATTGTTGTCTTATCAGATAGTGAGAATAAAGAAATGGAATGTGGTGCACCTGTTTTTGAAAACAGTTGCCTATTCGTTGCTAGTTTCTGAAGAGTATTATATTAATGAGACCAGTCTAGGCGCAGGGGCACTTGCGTATGACTTCGACAGATTGTGGGTTCGATTTCCACTCAAGGAAATGAAATATTTAATACTTCCATTTCTTCGGTTTGGTGTCAAGACAAAAGCACGACGTTGAGATCAGCTATTCTACAGGCAATACCTGCAGAAATCGGCGGAAAGTGGGAATCGGAGTGTCTTAACACTAGTCTCCTTCTGCCTACACTGCTACATGAGTGATACAGTGTGAAACTGTAAAAAAATAATAGCTTTTATTTACGAAAAATTTTAAATTTTTAAAGTTGATATTTAATATTATAAACAAACTATAAATAATTTAACAACCGTGTCAAATGTTAAATGGAGTAGCCTAAATCTAAATCGTGACTCCCCTAGCAGCTAGCGGCTAGACGATTATCGCAAAGATACGAGTGAATTGTAAAAAGTAAATTCACGTGTTTATTTTTATTACTAACCTGCTATGATTTCAGGAAGTGTGGTAAGGTTTACTTCAAATTAGCAATAGAAACAGAAGTAATTATTAAATTAGTTACTACATTTTCTTTACTCATGTTGAATATTCGGAATAAAGCTGTAATATACTAAGATTCAGGTAATGTGTGAAAATTTTTATTTTATTTCACCAATAAGACACCATAAAAATATTTTTAGATTTCATTATTTTCTTTTGTTAAATAACATTAGTGTCGCCATAAATATTGTTACACAGAAAATAATTTTTTTATTGTATGTATAATTTATAACTATAAGATTAATATAAAACTATTAAAAATATATAAAGCTTATTCGAAATGATCTCCATTGAATGCATTAGGGTCATAATCAGAAAAGTGGACATTTTCGAATTCGTAACGTAACTGATAAGTAACAATACTGATAATGTTTGTTACGAAACTGATGTTATAAGGCATTATACACAACAAAATAAGAATATTATATGAATAAAACTATTGGTTTTTTTTATTTAATGAGACACAAAAAAAAATTTTAAAGATTCAATCGTTGAATTAATAGATTATAAATGTAAGAAAACATAAAGTGACAATATTAACTATATAATAATGCTAGTTCGTAACGTAATCTATATATATAAAAGGACTTGTCCTCACTGACTGAGGTAAGACGCACGCACAGCCGTAACTGCTAATGGTAGAAACGTTAAATTTGGACAAAAGTTTACTTTCGTCATCTGGACATCCACTAAGAAGGGATTTTGAAAAATTTTAACCCTAAAGGGGTGAAATAGGGGTTCAAAGTTTGTATGGAAAAAATTTTAAATCGGCACCGATTTTTATAAAATTTCAAATTTAGATTTTAAAAAGTATTTAATTGAACACGTATTTCATCGTTTTCTAGAATTCACCCCCTAAAGGTGCAAATAAGGGGTTGAAAGTTTGTATAGGTTTTTTTTAAATCGTCACCAATTTTTATAAAATTTGAAATTCAGACTCTTAAACGTATATAATTAAACACATGTTTCATGGTTTTCTAGAATTCACCCCCTAAGGGTGCAAATAAGGGGTTGAAAGTTGGTACAGAAAAATCTTTAAATCGCCACCGATTTTTATAAAATTAGAAATTTAGACTCTTAAAAATATTTCATTGAACACATGTTTGATGGGTTATTAGAATTCACTTAAATACGCAAGCGAAGCTGCGCGCGTCCGCTAGTAAACTTATATTTCTAGTTAGAGATCACAAAGTTAATGATAAAAATAAACCCACTTTAAAATACATATATCAAAATTTGAGAATTATTAATTTTGTTATCACGGGAATTTAGTTGAATTCTTTGTAAGTGTTTATTTCGCATATCTTCATTAATAGGATTGGTCTGTTTAAGACGTTCTCTATATCTTTTTTGTCTATCAGCATTTGACATAGGAGCCATGACGCTTACTGAAAATAAAAAATAGTTATCAATAGGTATTTAATAATATTTCATGTATATTGTCTAGTACAGAACCTATTTGTTTTTAAATAAAATCCTCACCGGCTTGAGCTACATATTTATTAATGCACTATCTCCAGAGAAAAAAAAATTACAAAATCACAACTAATTTCAGGAAGAATAAAAAAATGTTTTTAACTAAATCGGTTAAGCCGTTCTGAGATAAGCGTGCACAAACACATTAAACAAACAAGCAAACAGACAAAAAACTTAAAAATCATTATTTTTGGTTACTTCACGTTATCAAAAGTCACTAATTATTTTTTTCATATGCCAGCATTTTTTTTTATATACATAATCTTCCGATGGTAACGTAATTATGACCTAGGCTTCATATTTTCTCAGTTTCGTTACGTAACGAAATATAACAAAATTGAGAATAAAATCTGAGAAATTCTAACCTTTTTAAATATTTGCTCATAAGCCACGTGTTGCATGTGCAAGCACTGAAGTTCTTTTTTGAGATTTTGCAAAAAGACGCAAATAACATAAACAAGAAAACGAAATTATAGAATACTTACCAAAATAAAAGCCGTTTATAACCCTGAGATGTAATTTCACGCATTCCCTCTAAAACATTTGAACCCCTCAACTGCTGCGAGAACACTACTGGTTGTAGCTACGACAGTATTGACTTTAAGAATTATGGTGCCACAATAAAAACTAATATTAAATATCATTCAAAATAATTGCGTTCATAATTTAATTGTACGTTACTAGCCCTGAGTAACAAAAAGACAATATTTTGGGACAAATTTACTTAACTTATATATATTATTTACTAAATAATGTATCAATAAAAGTAGTTCTATTTAATATTATGCATAATGTAAAGTAATAAAAACACATCTGAAATCAAATAAAACCATAAATATTCGTAACAAATCTATTTTTAAAAAGTAAAGTGGTGAATGGGACACGAAAAATTGTATGGAAGCATTTTGAAAGGATTTTTGCAACTAACAAAAAATACTATTATTAGCCCAAATACATTTGAAATATTACAAAAATCTTTAAGTTAATAAATAAATTTATCTTAAATGGCAAAATATTTAAGTTATCTTTAAAATTGTATTTTTGAAACGCATTCAAAGTAGCAGGACAAGAAAAGCCACAAAATGTACACTTTTTCTGATTATGACCCATTACACTGCAATAATACCAGTCCTTTAAACGTTGAGACCAGTTATCAATAGCAGCACGCACTCTTTCTATGGGAAAATTCTTCACTGCCAAACGTATGAATTGTTTTAGGAACTCCAAATTATCAACTAAAACTGACCATAATCTTAACCTATTGATTAAGGTAGTGAAAAAAGTCTCTTACTCATCTCCCTAGATAAAATCTTTTTCTTTAGGACAGGTTTTCTTTTCCTTGCTGCTTTGATCGCCTTTTGATACGAACACGTGGACGGCCACATCTTTTTCTGTTACAATTAAAGAACATTGTACACCCAATAGTAGACAATTTTTGACTAATATGAGGCATATGGAGAATTTCAAAAATTGTCTTTTGCTACCAACCTATTTTATATAATACAATCACAGCAATTCAGTTCTCTTTATCACCTTTCTCCATTTTAATAATCACAAAAAAATATTTTACAATATATTGGCGCGTAAATAAAAAACTCAATGAACCAATGAACAATCGTATAAAATGACAGATTCCAAATTCAAAAGTACGTAGTATATTTTTTTTTTAAAATTGTAACAGTATTAATGGCCAGACTAAGTTAACTTAAAAATATGACAGGAAAATAAAAATTCTTGATTAGTCTCTCTGCTCTCTATTAAAAACCTAAACTGTATATTTAAAAAACTATATTTATTATACAAATTTACAATCGAATAGGCCATGATTGCATCTAATGAAATATTGAACCTAAAACAGATTCTTCATCGATCATAATTAAATTTTGTAATATTAATTAGTTAAACTTAACTCTACTTTAGTAGACATTGTCTATAGTATTTCACTAATCTACGGTCGAGATAGAAACCCCATTTATTATAACTTCGTGTTTGTTAAACGGACATCTGGCAGATGATTACGTAATTCATAATTAAAAACACAAACTAATCTCTATAGTGCCTCGTTTGTTTGTATTTGTACTTGCTACTTACAACTAAGAGGCGTGGCTTATTATAATTACATAAAGCAACCTTACAAGCAATTATATAAATAATTTCCTGTAATAAATCAAGATAAAACAAATTAGTGTATATTACTAAATTTTTGTTCTAAAATATTTTTAATATTATCATGTTCATGGATCTTGAAGAAAGATATTCTAATAAGAACCAGTATCGCAAACGATCAAACATTAGTTTTTACATAAAACTAAAATATTTTTGTTACTAAACGTATGTACAGGTGTAATATTTATTTTCTGATTTTTGATTCTTAGTTGGCTTTTTCTAATTTTGGTTATTACTTTATTAATTTTGCTAATACACTTTGAAGCATGAACAATATGCAACGAGATAATTGTGCATAATTAATTTTCAATATTGCAATTAATACGTAACAAAAAAAATTGTCTGTAAAATCGGTTTACGGACGATAATTTTGCATGGTAACGTGACAAGAAACTATTGATGAAAATAGCATACTTTTATTAATTAATTATCCCTGAATTATCATTATTTACTATAATACATTGATAATTGAACATTACTTAATAATAATTAACACCTTTCGTTAAGTTAACATTTATTTGCATTCGTTTATTCGAATATTTTTTCACTTAAACTATGCAGATTAGCAATGACATTGACAAGTAACAATGTGCTATTTAATTACAGCTAACAATAGCATAGATGCATCACAAGCCAAAATCTTATACGTCGTTTACACGCTTGCGATGGCTCGGCACGCTCATAAAGTCCAACGCCAAACGTGTAAATACATTATAAGAGTGTACCTTAACCCTCCTTTGATCTTTATTCAAAAGCCGACATTAGTCCCGATCGACGACTAGCTCTCGCAAGCCATGCCACTACATATAGAGTGTTTACATGTTGGGGTTTGCGGAGCTCGGTAAACCTTCACAAGCGTACAAACGGCATATTAGGCTGGTTGTGCCTCTCTATCATTTATTCCGCGCTCTCGCTTGCACGCTCAGATCAGGCAGAACGTGACAACGAATCATGCTTTTATGCGTGCGTACAGACTTCGTTCATCAATTTCTATCGATTTATCATGTCTGAAATAATTATATCTTAATATATAATTTTTATTCTTATGAAAATAAAAAAGAATTGATTGCTATTTAGTACCAGTAAAAGCAGAGGCAAATCGCTAGTCATTTATAAATATATAGTATCAGAACAGGTATACGATCTGTTTATTGCATTCGGATACTAATTTTAAAATTACGTAGGCTGGTCTAAACACTGACAGACTTAATGTGACGACTAGCGACCTGTCCACACAAAATTCTTGTAACGATTTCTAGTTTTCAATAAATATAGAGAGATTAATAAATTTTTGTATCTATTGAAAATTAGAAATATGGCATAAGAAAATCTAAAATATATTATTAGCGATTATTTATGTTTATATGGAATTAACTCAAGTATGTAGAAGAAGCCGTAGTAGCAGCAGCAAACGTGATAGATTGTTGGTTAATTTTTCTCGCTCTGGGAACGAGGCGAAGCACAGGTTTGAGCTACTGACCACGTAATCTGGAGGAATTGCAGAGGGAAGGAGGGAATTCGGAGGAAAGTGGGGAATAGAAGAGTCTGAATGATGGCAGAGTGTCTTAAAACTAGGATCCTAGGTAACCTCTGCTTAGCTACCAACCCTGCTATGTGCAGGATACAGCATGAAGCTAAAAAACACACAATTTAGCTATTTATTATTATAAGTATGGTTTTTTTTATATGGCAATAATACCTAATGAATTACATATTCCGTAAGGAACATATATGGAAGATATAATTTTTAAATTTTATGTTTATCGGATGTTTTAATTAGAAAATAGTTTTTTTTTCACACCACAGATTGCAATAAACTTTGCATCTAAATAGTAGGCGGCAGTCAACAGCAACGATTCATTAAGGCACTAAATCAATAAATCACAATGCTATAATATTTATTAATATTAACCACAATCTGTCATTATTAATAACACTATAGATTGGGATATGAATAGACCGGAATATGGAACGAGGATTTGCTCTCATTAATACAGTATTTAAATTAACTGATATTATATTAATAACTGTAATAGATGTTAATTGATGCAATGGTAGTTTTTCATATAATATATTGACTAACTAAATGTTTAATTTTATTGTGACAATAGAAATACATTTTGATTACATTTACAACACTTATAGACTAAGATCCAGGGCCCCCAGACCTACGTCATTTTAGCAATGCTGAAATTTTGGAGATTAATAGTTTAATATATAGTTAAGACTCCATGCGTACTTAAAGTGCACGCTCTATGTTATAGAAGAAACGCTTGTATTTAAGTATATATTTAAGAATAATGTAGAAAAACGTGTATTTATTATTACCAGACCCAATTTACATTAAACTACGACCAACGACCAACAACCCTTATAAGCACCCAGACCAATCCAATGGCTCAATCATCTTCCCAGACAGAAATGTACCTTTCTTTGGTGCTACCTCTGAAAGGGCCCCACTTTCAAGGTTAATGAGTACGCATACTGTCTTAACTACATATTAGATTATACAAAAAAAAAAAATTCAGCTTTGCTAAAATTGCGTAGGTCTGGGGCCCATGGATCTTGAGCTATTATAATTATATAGTTTACCAATAGTCGAAGGTCCGGTTTGCTAACTACTTACTTAAGATATGTATACTTAAGAACAGGAGATGGTAAATTCATACGTCATTTGAATAAAATATATGATATCTAAACTCCGCAAAAATATTATAAAAGATTTTTTTCAGTTACACACTTTTTACGGTTTCGTAGATCAAAAGATCTCGCACTTAACTCTATTTTTCTCCGTAGATAGCAGGTAGGCAGAGCGAAAAAAGTGTGTGCCACTGTGGCTTCACGCTGTATCCCGCAAACAGTAGGTAGGCAAAGGGAACCTTCTGTTAAGACACTCCCTTGCCATTTTGACACTTCCGTTCCACCGAATTCTCGAGGCATTGCGTATTTAGTAGCGAAACTCAATAGAGCACTGTGCCTCGTTGCTAGAGCGTTGAAAATGAAAATATTAAATACTACAATCCCGATCGTGAGATCGAACTCACAACCGTGTTTACAAACGCACGGTATCCCTGCGTCACTTGAACCTCCTTTTAATTATTTTATACTTTCAATAACGATATATTTTAACATTTAAACAGTTTATAACTTCTTGCAATAATTAGTAACTACTTAGAACTAGTAACGCCCTTCTACTAATTTACATTTAGTATAAGACTTCATTTCATTCACGCGGAGTTATTATAGTATGATAAACTTTCGCTTTTACACGCTTGCGTTCTGTCCATTGAGATTGAGGGTTTGCGTGTTTTATATAACTTATTATATTTGAATTTTTTTATGCTTACAATCACTAATTAATTGAATAATTATTCTGCAAATGTAATGGATATAGCTTGAAAAAGATTATATTTTAAAATATAATTGAAAATACATTTTTTATTTCTTTGTCCAAGTAAGCAAAGGCGGGGTTCGCCTCCCAACATGCAATTCCTTTAATAGCCTGAGAATGAAGACTGGACTGATGTAGCATTTTTTTACTTTTAGTATTATCCCTCATACAGCAGGGAAGGCAGGGAACTCTCCGTTCTCCGTTTTTAAGCCAAGTACATTGCATCTTGACTGGCGGAACTCAACGCCGCGATTTATTTTGCCAAAACTATGAAATGTAAATAGTTTATTCCCCGAACGGGGATCGAACCTCCAACCATCGTGATGCCAGTCCTGTTAAATGTCAGTCGCCAAGACTACCTCTATCTGCTTATAACGTATAATAGGAAAATTTAATGAAAAAATGAATCATTGAGAGTTTAAGGATACTTGAAGAAAAATTACTAGAAACAAGTGAAAGGTATGATAATAACATATTTACAGAAACATACCAGCATTCATTGTAACTGAGAATATTAAAACGTTATTTCCTGAAAGTATAAAAATGTGATAATAGTATAAAAATGTAATAAGTTTGTCATTTTAAATCCAAAAAGAAATTAAATCAGCTTCACGCTGTATCTCGCACACAGCAGGGTAGGCAGAGGGAACCTAGTGTTAAGACACTCCGTTCCCCACTTTCTGCAGAATTCTGGAGGCATTGCGTGTTGAGTGGCAGAACTCAACGCCACCCTTTGCCTCGACACCAGAGCGAAGAAATGGAAATACAAACGTAAAAAAATATTTCACTTCCTCGAGCGGGGATCGAACCCACAACCGTTGCGTTACAGTCACACCCTTGTGCTACTTCGCCAAGACGGCCTCATTATTTTAACATGTCAAAAAACCTTTACATAATACCATTTTCTTCATAGATTTTGATAAGGGCCTAAGACAATTTAATCTTTTATTTCTAAAGCATGTTTTGTGAAAATTTCCTAATTTACAAAGAATAATTTATGTCACTTAATAATATTAAAAATGATAAATTGAAATGTAATTTTTTAAGAAACGTATTTAAGTTCTTGTCGCGATACGGACATGTCAAAATCAATGAGAACATTAAACAATCTATCATTATGTAATGGAAGTTAGCTATATAATGCGTAGGCATATTAAATTATATAAAAAACTGAAACTGTTAAATATTTTTTTATATCTTTATAATAAATTTAAATAAAATGATTAACAAAGAAATTAAAATATTAGGTAACTAACCGCTGTTTCCCTATAATTGAAATATGCTCAATTTTCTGGAAAGGGAATTCAAATCCAACTCGAAGAAAATTGGCGGAACTCAACGCCGAACTTTGCCTATTTACGAGAACAAAAAATGTTTATTACATAAATATGTAATATGTATATAATTCATCCCCCGAGTGGGGATCGAACTCACAACCGTCAAGCTTAGTCACGCTTTACGTCACTACGGTCTTTTTATAAAATAGTAAATAGTTGTAAAATACTATAAAATACTAAATAGTTGTAAAATGAATGAATATTACTTCATTAATCATTAATGTCCATTAAAAGTTTTACAACCGTACCGTCTTCACGCTCTGTAAAGTGTTTAATTCAAACTACCTATCAGAAACTGTATCTGTTCCATACAAGTATAAAGCCTTCATTTAAACGTAATTCGAGTTTAGTTTTACCTTTTACTATTGCAAATTTTCATATAAGTATTACAGTAGTATATGCTTTGCAAACTATGGAATTACAATTTTCGACCCTCGATAGCATCAAGATTAATTCGTTTCTATGGAACACTCAAAAATCACTCGTAATAAGCAAAAAATAAAGTGTATTTTCTATATATAAAGGAGCTATTCGCATTGTTCTTGGTTGGAACTAAAATACATGCGTGCACAGACTCTTTGATTTTTCGGTCTATTTATTTCTTAGTCATTAAACATTTTAAATTGTTTTCAATTGCTTCAGTGTTAATTTTTTTCGCATGTTTATATATACACATAGAGACAAAGTAATCGTAGATTTTCGTAAAAGACGATAATATTTAATGTAATATTTATATTTCTTCGCTCTGGTAACGAGGAAAAGCGAGGCGTAGAGTCCAGCCACTGAACGCGCAATACGTCCAGAATTCTGCGGGAAGTGGGAAACGAAAGTGTCTTAATGAGAATGGAGTGTCTTAACACAAGGTCTCCAGGTGCCCTCCGCCTATCCTGCTATGTGCGAAATACAGCGTGAAACTAAAAATAAAAGAAAAAGAATATTAACATTTATATTACTTAACTATAAATTTTTAAATTTCCAAAATATAGAACATAAACAAGAAGACATATGGCTAGTAGATATAATTTAAAAGCAATGCGTTGTGATTAATGTATTTCCTTATGATACGGCAACGACAGTATATTTTTACAATAAATCACTTTATCAGTATTTCAATTACAATATTTCTTAGGTTCATGTCCAGATGTCCAGAAATTCATGTACACGCGGGTCCAGAATATACGGATATTCTAAAAAATATTTAAAAAAAAAAAAGTGCAAGAGGTCAAAGTGCGAGTTTGAGGGTTCCGTACCAATTTCTGGATCGTAGGCCGACGGAAAGCGCAACTTGCAGAAGATGCCAAACTTAAGTGTTTATACACTCATTTTGTATGAAATTAATTACAATTACAAATTTGCGATGATTATTTTCTTTGAAAAACCAATAAATTTTCCAAATTATTTACCAAATTTATAGTTTCGGAGTTGCGAGATTCGAAAATTTGCGGATATTTGCGGTATTATAGGTTTAATTTTTAACGACTCCGAGGGACAGTAAACCTGAGTATTTCATAAAAATTTCAGCTTGATGCCTCCAAATGTTCCTGAGACTGACGATCCTGACAATCTTGATAGACGGACGGACGGTCGGCCAACAAAATGATCCTAAAAGAGTTCGTTTTTCCTTTCGACGTACTGAACCCTAAAAACAAGATTATTTTAATTAAATTAAAGTATTTTATTACTTTGAATATAATAACAACGTAATACTTAAATTCCCAAAGTAAGTACATACACAAAAATAACATACGCAATCTGGTTATATATAACATAATTAAAAAATGTTTCTTACTCCATTCAGTATACCACGACACGTACTTGACCACAGTTTCGACACGCGTTTGATGGAAGCTTTATAAAACATTTTTTATTGGACCGGAACAATGTTACATAAAAAAATATGCATTGAAATATATTTTAGTGAGAGTTATATTTAGTTTCACATATTATAAATAGATTGCTGGCTTCGACTGGATAAGGAAGGCGGAGGATTGGGAGGTTTGGCGCACCCTGGGAGAGGCCTATGTCCAGCAGTGGACCCGAAAAGGCTGATTTGATTGATTGATTGATTGGAAATTTTATAAATATCTTTAAATTCAAATTATAGCTGCAAATATTTAATATTATTTATATGAACGGACGATTTAAAGAGGTTGGCGGGAAGCGGATAGATTCGAAGAGCTGAGGATCGAGTGTGATGGCGAGAATTGGGGAAGGCCTATGTCCAACTATGGAGGGCTATCGATGATGATGATATGAAATATTTAATATTTTCATTTCTACGCTCTGATGTCAACACGCAATGCCTTCATCATTCAACGGAAAATGTGGATCGGAGTGTCTTAACACTACGCTCGCTATCTACCCTGTTACATACGAAATACAGTGTGTAGCTGAAAAAAAAGGAAATACACAAATTCTAAAAGTACCATTTTTAACCTAACTTTAACATAGATATTTATTAAAATAATAAATATATTTATAATACTGCAGTCATTCATAAAGAATGACATAAATAATATTACATACGAGTCAATTGAGGCTTATTTCGTTAGTAGGGTGCAATTGTCTCCAACCCACTTCTAGCCGTCTGTCAGAGTGACTCAATAGACAAACAGCCATCAAATACCGTTCACTTGTAATTTGGAATACCGACGTTTCTATGCAAATATCTAAAGGCAATTTGGAAATTACACAAAAAGGTTTTTAAAAAATATTATTTATTAATCGTTTTTAAATAGAAAATAATAATAAATAATACTGTACCAAATATTTTTCCAGAAAAAAGAATCTATGCTCTTCTTTTAATCTTTGCATATACAAATGCTTACTATAGCGCCCCCTAGTGAGTTATTACCGTAACACCTATCGAAGAACATGCACCAATCAAATCTAAATCCCTCACAGAAAACCGTATTAAAATCGGTACAGTGGTTTTGGAGATAAATGGTAACATTGGTTTGCACAAACACACAAACAGACAAACATCCTCTCACCCCATTCGCATATACCGTCTGTTTTGTAAGTAAAAAAAATATTTTATTGCAAGTGACAATAATATGGCATTTCTAAAAATATTTTCTATATATTTTTACAAAATTCTTGTCATAGGATTAGTATAAAACTGTATAATAAAAATATCCATACCTACATATATAAATTTGAAAGTAACTTTGTCTGTCTGTATGTCTGTCTGTCTGTCTATCTGTATGTCTGTCTTTTACGTAATCAGGGTCAAACCGCTAATTTAATTGTGATAAAATACTCATATAAAAATATTTGAGGGTCTCGGATGAACATAGGATACTTTTTTTGGTCATATTTGTAATATTTTCGATATATACCAATATGTTAAAATACTTATTAATTTGACATGCAATTTATTCCGCCATGTTAATAATAACCGTCGCTATACGACCGTTGCTAAGCAACGATTTGCAAAGTTTGTTGTTAGAAAACGTCACCCAAAATGAGCTTGCTTAACGCATCTCTCTATTGAAAACTGAAAATAATTTCATAAATATATTTAATAAATATTCGTATAGTTCAAGCGGGCGTAGCCGCGTTCGGGTCCACTATTATATTATATATTTAATCTTTAAATCATTAAGTCTTTATAGGCGTCCCACGTTACGCAATCTAATAAGACAAGCCCCAATTAGTTTTGATTTCACAAATACATAACACTTCTTATTCGATATAATCATACATTAGAAGTGATAATTATATGCCAGCATATTTTAATACCTTTAGGCTATTTTCCTTGGCCGTTGAAAAGAATAGATTAGAAACATTTTAGGCCAAATACGTTCTAAAACTAAAACCAGCTTCACGCTGTATCCCGCACACAGCAGTGTAGGCAGTGCATGAGGCCGTCGTGGCGCAGCGGCACAAGGGTGTGACTGTAACGCGACGGTTGTGGGTTCGATTCCCACTCGAGGAAGTGAAATATTTTTATATTGGAGGAAGTGATATATTTCCATTTCTTCGCTCTGCTGTCGAAGCAAAGCGCGGCGTTGAGTTCTGCCACTCAACACGCAAAACCTTCAGAATTCAGCTGAAAGTGGGGAACCGAGTGTCTTAACATTAGGTTCCCTCTGCCTACCCCCAAAACTAGTTAAGAATATAATTTTTGACCGTTCAACGTCCGGCTCAATACAAAATAAAACGTATAATAAATAGACTTATCTTATATATTCTAACAATAAAATTATTTATTTTAATACTTGAAAGAGATATAGATTTGAATTAACAACTATCAATAGCAAGCAAGCTGATCCCAACTGAACCATATGGGTGTGTTATTCTGAATAAACAGCTTCACGCATATAGCAGAGCAGGTAGAGGGAACCTAGTGGTAAGACACTAAGTTCCCCACTTCCCGCTGAATTTTTCAAGGCATTACGTGTTGAATGGTGGAATTCAACGCCGGATTTTTGTCTTGCCAGAGCGAAGAAATGAAAAAATAACTAATAAAAATCCGAATGAGAATCGAACCTACAACGGTCGCGTTAGAGAGGGTGTGTACCTTTGTGCCCCAGCGCCAGAACGGCCTCAGTTTTGGCGGTTTTTCCAAATAGTTTTACTGAAATCGTAATAACCAAAACTGGTCGCGCCGCATGCCAGGGTCTAATGGGAACCTTTATTTGTCTATTATTAAAGTGACAAGTTGTTTATTATAGTATTGCTTGCCTTGCCAGAACTGGAAATTGAAATGTTTGTCAAATATTTCACAACAATTGGAAAGTGTGTAGGGCACATAAGTAATCAATAATTTGTTAATGGTGCTTTTTACTTTATAATACAGTAAATAATTTTATCTATATAGATATTCTTTTTTCTTTCCGCTATAAAACGTATATAGCAAAGTAAGCAGGAATATAGTGTTAAGACACTCCGTTTCTCGCTTCCCGCTGATTTTTTCTAGGCATTGCGTGTTGAGTGGCAGAACTCAACACTGCATTTTATACAATATACAATTTATACAATTTTACTTTGTATTTCTTTGTGATTCTTTTTTAAATGAAAATAAAAATAAACTGTAAATAGCTCAGAGTATACAATTTAGAACGATAAATTGTTTAATGAAAAAAATATATGTGTATATAAAAATCGATATAGAATACAGAAACACTTTTTTGTACACGTTACGGCAAAAGGGTGTGACTGTAACTCGACGGTTGTGGGTTCGATCCCCACTCGAGGAAGTGAAATATTTGTTTGTACGGAGTGTTTTGACACTTAGTTCCCTCTGCCTACTCTACTGTGTGCGGCTACAGCGTGAAGCTGACTAATATTTTCATAAATTGAACCATTAATTAATACGCTACTTCATAATGTCACGATTCAACTTTAAGGAAACTACCGTAAAAAAAATAAAAAAAATCTATATTAATAACATAGTCACCGTCTGTTAATTTAAAGAATGTAAATAATTACTAACTACATAATTAGATATACAATCAAATATTTTAACGTCTGCTGTGAGAAAAATGTATGCACATTAGTCACCAATATTAAAATTCTATTAAACAATAAAAAAAGGTATACAAATATATAAAAATTGAAGCTTTATACGTTTTCCTACATAGCAAGATAGGTAAAGAGTAAATAAAAACGGAGTGTCTTGACACAAATACACTCCGTTTTCGACTTTTATTTGAATTTAAGACATTTCGTGTTTAATGGCGTGGAACTCACATTACTTAAATTTATTAAAATTATTATAGTAAATATTAATTTACAAATAATAATTTACAATTAAGAGACAAGTACCTATTATAAGTTAGATATGACAAACTAGTAAAAGGTGATGAAGTGACGCACTTGAAGTGAATGCGCGTCCCAATACCTAAACTATTAGGTAGCCTCGTATTTCAAGCTATATGTATCAGCTTCACGCTGTATCCCGCACACAGCAGGGTAGGCAGAGGGAACCTAGTGTTAAGACACTCCTTTACCCATGTTCTGCCGAATTTTGCAGGCATTGCGTGTTGAGTGGCAGAACCTCGACACCAGAGAGAAGAAATGGAAATATAAACGTAAGTAAATATTTAACTTCCTCGAGTGGGGATCGAACCGACAACTTTGTTTCATTTCAAGGTATTTACTTTAAATATACATGATAGTGTACGAGGTATACGGTAGCGGTTAGATAGCGGTAGGTAGTTGTTTCGGATCTTTTCTCGAATATTCTTCCAATATATATATGATACATACATATATCTTACCACACTTCGTCCTTGTGACAAGGACCTCCGTTTCCGCGTAACTATCAAATAAATCATAAATGTATGTAATGTGCTTATTTTATATACGGATATAATTATAAAGGGCAATTTTATATATTTATATAAAGTCACTTCGGCTTTACGTTGTATCCCACACTTAGAAGGGTACGCAGAGGGAACCTAGTCTTAAAAGAACACTCCGTTCACCACTTTCCGCCGATATTTTTATATTTTTAGTGGCGAAACTCAACGTCGTGCTTTTGCCTTGGTGCCAGAAAGAAGAAATGGAAATAATCAGCTTCACGCTGTATCCCGCATACAGCAGGGTAGGCAGAGAGAACCAACTACTTTCCCTACTTTTCGCTGAATTCTGAAGGCATTGCGTGTTGAGTGGCGGTACTCAGCGCCGGGCTTCTGACTCCTGGTGCAGGTGCCGAAAAAATTTTCCCCGAGAATAAATCAAAATTAGCTTCATTATTTTTTAATTATAAATTGAAATTTGTTTTATCAAAATAGCTTCCAAAAAGCTTACTGACATATGCCATTTACTTTACGGGTCCCATGTATACATATGCTATTTACTTTATAGCACATATTTTTTAAAAATATAATTTTAAATAAATTGAAACCATATTTTATGGTTGTTTTCTATATTACACAACCACATTTATTAAAAATCGGTCAATGTGTTATGTAACTGAACCATTTGAAGCCGATCACCCATGACGTTCAAGGATAAACTGAATATCCACCCAACCAGCACAACAATGACAATGATAGAAACCAATATATTATAAGTAAAGTCATTTGTCAATTTTCATAAGCCATAAATATGTATAAAATTGTAAATAATATATTTCATCATCATCATCATCATCAACAGCCATCTTCTGTCCACTGCTGGACATAGGCCTTCCCTAATTCTCGCCACCACACTCGATCCTCTGAATAATATATTTAATAGAAGTAAAATTAACTTGACGCCAACGACCGACGGTTCTAAGTTCGATTCTCACGCGGGGGAGTGAACTATTTAATTGGTAACAATGCAAAGCGTTGAGTTGAGCCTCCAGATTTGGGTGGAAAATGGAGAGTAGATGGGGGAGTGTCTTAACACTAGGCTCACTCTGCCTACTAGATCTTGGATATAGCGTGAAGCTAAAAAGATTAGATTACATAAAAATAAGTGCATTTTTTCATAGAATTGTCTATTATATTTCTTATAAGTATTACAATATTACGATTCACTTATTCATTTGCTACAGATGTCAGAACCGTCGTCAGAAATAACTGAACACAATAAATTGTATTGCATTAGTGTAATCATAATAAGAACATTCTAAATTCTTATAGTTTTTAGCAGTTTATATGTATTTTTATTATCTAATATAGTTTTTATTTTAGTATTAATTCCCTTTTACGTATTTTTTAGTGAGTAAAAATAGATATATTTTTATTATGACGAAGCATACAAGTCAGTGGAAGATACAGACTACTTAAATTATTATCAATCTGGAACGACTCCATGGGCGTAGGAAAAGGGGGGCTGGATCCGGGTCCACCCCAGAATAGTACTGTGCCTATCCCAGAAATTTTGCTAATAATAAATTTGCCCTAAAAACATTTTAAAAAATACTACTCTAAGCAAAAGTAAATGTACGTAACAACATCATTTAAAAAATAGTCTTAATAATTATTTTTTATTAACTCATGTATTGTCTTGTAAGAATGCCGTAACGTTAAGCTTTCATAATAAAATTCCACCTGTAATATTTTAAGTATATGCACAAAGGCCATTCGTGGCGCAAGGGTACAAAGTGTGACTGTAAACGCAGCTGGTTGGTGGTTCGATTCCTACTCGAGGAAATGAAGTATTTATTTAAATTTATATTTCCATTTCTCCGCTCTGGCACTAAGGCAAAAGCCCGGCGTTGAGTTCCGCCACTCAAAACGCAATGCTTCCAGAATTCAACGGAAAATAGGGAACGGAGTGTCTTAGCACCTTGCTTTGGTCCTCTATGCCTACCCTGCTGTGCGCGGGATACAGCGTGAAGCTGATTATTTCCATTTCTTCTTTCTGGCAACACGACGTCGATTTCCGCCATTTAAAATCCAGAACTCGACGGAAAATAGGGAAGGGAGTGTCTTAACACTAAATTCTATTCATTCTATACTACGGTATGTATTCGTATGTATATATGTAACAAGCTACGCAAGTAGTGCATTCAACCGGTGTTATCGCATTGTGTACTTAACCTTGCGAATGCCGGTCGGCCCTTTCACCTGGCTTCTGGATATTTCGACAGACATGACAAAAAATTTAATTGATAAATGTGAAACATTTATGGTTTTTGTTAAAGCTACACGCTGTATAACGTATATAGCAGGCATGTAAGGTAGGCAAAGGAAAACTACCGTTCCCAATTTTACGCTGAATTTTGGAAGCATTGAGTGTTGAGTGACGGAATTCTACACCGTGCTTTGCTTCAACACCAGAGCAAAGAAATGAAACTATAAATTCAAATAAATTACACATACAATTTAATCTATTTTTTAAATTATTACACGATTCTTATGATCTATATTTAGTAATGCAGGTGAAGACCTTGTGAGATTTATGGCTGTCTAGACTTTTTAACAGTTTATAGACATATATGTGACAGACAAATTAATATTTTAATTATAAGTATGAATCATATCAGCGCTATATGAGAACGTAGTGTTAAGACACTCCGTTCCTCACTTTCTGCTGAATTCTGGACGCATTGCGTGTTGAGTGGTAGAACTCAGCGCCGCGCTTTACCCCGACACCAGAGCAACGAAATGTAAATATAAACGTAAATAAATATTTCACTTCCTCGAGTGGGGATCGAACTCACAACCGTCGTCCTTTGGGAAATGTAGGGGAACATTAGGAAAGTATTATTCGAAATTTCTACGAGAATCAGAAAAAACGAATTTTTATGTTAGTTAACGTAAAAGAAGTAATTTTATAAAGTTATAAATAATAGTTCAGGCGCGCGTTGAATTCTAAAATATCAGCGTTTATCTTTTCTCGTCATATTTGATAAGATACCTAGATCGCTATCGTAGGAAATCAGTTCAACTAATAATATTAAACTATATCTCAATTTATCGATTAATTTATACAGCTATTCGTATTTTCGTACATTATGGTACATTTTACAACTTAATTATAAAAAATTGTAATAGAATCAAGTAGTAATAATATAGAGTTTTTTTTCTCAGAAGATTGTTTTTAAAATTTTATACAAATATATTTTTTACTTTATTTCATACGTGTAATAAAGTTCTCCATTTGGACCTAAAAATGGACTTTGTGAAAAGGACAAATTAGAAGAATCCGCTGAAGTTCACGAACACAGGCTTCATCATCATGTGAATGAGGCTTACCAGCTCTTCGAAGACACAGACAAGAAGATGAAGTAGACGCTTACGTTAAGAACAAGAAGCCTTAGTGACTAGACTGAGATTTTTCTTAATACTTATGATTATATATAGCTTACAATCCTTAACCCTTTTATAGAAAGAAGATACTTTAAAAAAATCGTTTCACGTTGTATTCCGCACACAGATGGCAGATGGAAACTGATGTTAAGACACTCTGTTCCCCACTTTCCGCCGAATTCCGAACGCCTTGCGCGTAGAGTGCCGGGACTCAACGCCGCAGTATGCCTAGACACCAGAGCGAAGAAATTAAAATATAAATTTAAGTAAATATTTCGTTTCTTCGAGTGGGGATCGAACCCACAACCACTTGTGCCCCTGCGCCTCAACTGGCCACAACATCTTAAATCGTATTAAGATTTTAAAAGACAATTTCCTAATATACTGACAATCTCTAATATATTGTTTGCTTTATTTACACAAGGCGAATGTTATCTGCCCATTTATCTTAAGACTAATTCTGTTGTCGAGTTCGAATAAAAAAATATAATAAATTGATCAATAAGTATCTATGTCGAAAACAATATCCTTATGTTTTGTTAATACTTACTATGTAATAAATGTACTATGTCATATTTTTTTACAATTTTAAAAAGGTTTTCTATACTTAGGGAAAAATACTTTTTAGAATACATATAAAAAATTTACGTAGCGGGATTTGAACTCGCGCCTCTTAGAAACCGTCCATCTGTTGTTCCAACCCAGACATCGAACCCACAACCGTCGCGTTTATAGTCACACATAACTAGAGTGTGTAATGTAAAATAATAATAAACTAACAACGCTTAAATATATTTGCCATCTAAATTATATTAAAGCAACCTTAAATAATATAAATAACACGCAGCTTTTAAGTAAAAATAAAATAAATGAATCAGCTTCACGCTGTATCCCGCACACAGGGTAGGCAGAGGATAGGGAGTGTTAAGACACTGTGTTCCCCACTATTAGTGTTTTACTTATAATTAACAAACAGACAGCTATCCTCAAACCTAAGTACCCTTCCTAGCTGATTTACAAATTTTATATAATTGCCATAATAAAAGCAGGTCAAATAACCAGTAATTATTATTTAGTGTTTTATTTCCTAGTTCTTAGTGATTTAAGATCTCGACTGCCTTCTTAATAGTAATATATTAGCACTACACATTTTTAACTAGAGTCCACTCTATAATAATATCTAAATGGTTTTTATTTTAAATATTTATTTACATTGCGTATTATTTGAATATGAAAAGGAAATCAGTTTATACAAAAACAGCAATGGTTGCTGTTTATTTAAATTAATTATTTCTTAATAGAAGGTTAATCAATTTAGACACAATTAGAACTGAATGTACGATAGAAAACATTATATTTGGCCAGAGGCATGGACAATTAAATTTGTTGTTATTATGAATGTCGACATTTACATACGATAATTTGAAGTGTCTTAATGGATTTGCTAAATAGGTACCTATTAATTTAAAAAAAAACAGCTTCACGCTGTATCCCGCACACAGAAGGATAGGCAGAGGGAACCGTTATCCATTTTCCGCTGAATTCTGGAGGCATTGCGTGTTGAGTGGTGGAGATCAACGCTGCGATTATTGAATCACTTGCATTCTCTTTAAAGTGTCTACATTTTTTTGTATTTTTATCTTAATTATATGCATATGTAGTTCTGATTTGGACCAAATATTAGGCAAAACTCCAAGCGCTTCCAAATTTTGGCTGAAAGTGGGGAAGGAAGTCTCTTAACACTAGGTTCCCTCTGCCTAAGCTGTTCGGGATACACCGTGAAACTGATATTGTAACTGATAATCAAATATATCGAAATAATGGTATTTTTCAACTCTTATTTACATAATATTTATCTACGCAAGTTATCGTAATATCCCTCGATGTTTCAAAGATAGAGGCATCCTTGTATATTTTCGATTGATCGATTCGATTCCATTAGTACAATAAATAATGTATGATAAGGAACATTAGCAACTATAAACATTATATGTATAGAACCTATTTGTGTGTGTTTTTTATTATCTTTATTTATTTATTAATGTTAGTTGATTTATTTTTAAATTAATGAATAAGCTAAGTTTTAATTTTTTGTCTATATTCATACATTTCTCCAGTACATGTTATTTTTTTTTACTTTAATAACTAAAATAATAACTAAAGTAATAATAACTAAAAAAGTATATCTTTCTTAAAAACATTGATATTAAAAAGATCATTTTAAAGGTACCTTAGGTAGCCATCTATTGAACACTATAATTGCCTGAAGTACCTTTTATTCGCTAGAACTCAATTTTCTAATTTCTTACTTCATCTAATTGAGTACCTTATAAAGCGATATAGAATACAAGGTAATTTATAATAAAAGTCGGCTTCACGCTGTCCCCCATATAGCAGGGTAAAGGGAACCTAGTGTTAAGGCACTCCGTTCCCCCCTTTCCACCGAATTTTTCATTCAGTGGCAGAACCCAACGCCGGGTTTTTGCCTTGGTGCCAGAGTAAAGAAATGAAAATACTAATAAATGTTCTTTCCTCCGAGTGGGGATCGAACCCACAACTGACACTACCGTTACACCTTTTTACGGCGCCACGAGAACCTCTAATTTATAATCATGTTTGTAATATTTCATAACATAAAATATTTTTCGATTAACTTTCGTTTCGTTGAAAACAATTGCTCAATAAATCGTTCTAGATCTAAATAAGTATTTAGTTCAGTTTTAATACTTCCGCGGAATTTTTTTTTTTTCGTTTATCGAATGATATAGTTTTGGCAAAAAATAATTGTTATTGAATTAGAATTAGATTTATGCTAGCCTTGAACTTTAGTGAAATATGAAGTATTTCCCCATATATTGAATATAAATGATGGAATGTACTACATAAAAGGTTTTCCAAGTAAAATAAAAATATAATAAAACTATGATTTTTTTTATTATAAAAAAAATAAATAAGTAAATCACATTATATTCCGCAACCAACAGAGTAGAAGGAGGGAAGTGTGGAAGGTAGTGTTCACTCCGCCGAATTTTGACGGCATTGCGTGTTGAGTGGCGGAATTCAACGCCGCGCCTGGAAACGAAAGAGAAGAAATGTAAATATTTAATATTACATTTCTTCGAATGGGAATAGAACCCACACGCTGTCGCGTTTACAGGCAGACGCTTGTGCCCCTGCGCCAAGACTAGCCTCATTTAAAATTTATAAATTAAAATAAAAATATGCTCTTATTACATATTTTCATTAAATTTCAAAAGTAATATTTAAGTCTATGACGACTTCACGAGTATGTAGCAACAGGTGTTTAGATAAATGACTTCTGAATAGACTTCCTCTGGTTCTGTATTTCTCTGCATAAATCTATTACCTACTGTGTTTACGTAGATTTAGAATAGTTTATATAATTTATTTATCTATTGTTCATTCATAAAATGACTTCAATTTAATGCATGCAACATACGAATATCTTTGGAAATTTGTATGTCTATATTTTTCAATGTCTAAATCACTTATTAAAAAGCAGCCTTAGGTTTTTTTTCTCTCTAGCGGAGTAGACCGAGAGTACGTAGAGTAAGGAATCTATTCTCCGTTTCCGTGACTCGTCATAGAGTCATCTCTTTTTTATCATAAAAGCTTCATTTACTCTTACAGAGGCTAGTCGTGGTGCAGGGGCACCAACTGTAAATGCGGGTTGTGTGTTTATTACCTGTCGAGTAAATTAAATATTCAATATTTTCATTTCCTCTCTCTGGTAACGAGGAAAAGCGCGGGGTAGAGTTGCGCCACTCAACAGATAATGCCTCGAGAATTCGGCGAAAAATGGAGAACAGAAGTGTCTTAATGGAGACGGAGTATCTTAACACTAGGTTCTCAGTTTCGATCTGAATCCTGCTATGTGCAGGATAGAAAGGGAAACTAAAACAAAGCTTACTTAAAACGAGGCTTAGGTTGGGCTAATAAATATAAAAATGAATAAAAGGCAATCCACAAGGTCGAAAGTTAAAAACAACTCCTGTCAACAAAAACTCAAGTAGGTGCAGAAATGAATAATTCACTAGAACATACCCAAGCAGTCGTACTCGGTCAGTATATTAGAAGTAATAAAAACTAACAACAATTTGTTGTTAGAAATAATAATATTTAATACAATTGAAACATTTTATTTAACTTTAAATTATTTAAACGTTTCTAGATATATGTATGTATGTTAATTTATATGATTTTCTATGATTAGTTATTACTTTTAATGAGGTGAACTAGTTAGCATTTTGCAACTAAAATGTCAATGTTAAATACAAACTGACAGTATCTAATAGCATAAAGATTATGCTATTAGATACTTAATCGGTTTATTGCTTCTCGCCGTATCACGCACTGAGCAGGATAGGCAGAGGGAATCTGGGAACCTACGGTTAAGATATTCCGTTCCCAACTTTCGACTGAATTGAACCCTCAACCAGTCTCGTTTACATACAGACTGACCTGGTCTGAAGTAAACCAAAATGAAATCGTCATTATTAAGGTATCGAACTACTAACAGTAGAGTTTGATTAGGACATATTATGTCTTTTTTGCAAATATATCAAAGAAATTTATTTACACTTTAGACTTTATATGAAATATTTATTTAAATTTATATTTTAATTTCTTCGCTGTGGTGTCGAGGCAAAGCGCAGCGTTAAGCTCAACACACAATGCCTCCGAAATTCTGCGGAAAGTGGAGAGCGGAGTGTCTTAACACTAAGTTCCCTCTGCCTATCCAGCTGTGTGCGGGATACAGCATGAAACTAATTTATACTTTTTATATTACCAAGCAAATATAATGTATATTTAATTTCAATTTTTACACCTTTTTTTCCACTTGTTACACATATTAGCAATTAATAGACATTCCTGGGTCGCGTGGCGCACGCTCCAATGCGCCCCGAAGTTGCATTAATTGGTCATCATCATCAAATATTGCATTGGAAACAGTTTCCGGTTGGAGTGCAAACAGGAAGATGCAGTGATGGATTTTGACAGCTCTATTTTAATGTTTATTCCTACAAAATGTTATAGAATACACCTCAGATCGCACTCTATTCTGCCAAATTGGAGATTCTGTTAGAGTTGATGGAAAGTGGGGAACGAAGGTTCTTAACAGGGCCGGTTTTATCCCTACCGGCGCCCTGGGCGAAATTTTTTCGGCGCCCCCTAACTACATTTCAATAATATACAAAACAGGGAATGAGTACAACGAAATAACCATGTATTTAAAAAAAAAATGACAAAAACTAATAAAATTTCACTTCTTCTAGCCTTTCTATCTGCGAACTCTTTTATTAGGCATTCAAGGTTAGATATCAATGATGACGGTGACTTCGTTTTTTTTTTTTTAACATCTTTGCGCAAAGCGCCCTAAACGGGCGTCTACGGCGCCCTTTTTATCCGGCGCCCCTGGGCGGTCGCCCAGGCTCGCCCTACCCTAACGCCACTAGTGGTTCTTAACACTAGGTTCCCTCTGCCTACCCTGTGTGCGGGATACAGCGTGCCACAATTTGCCTTAAGAAAGTTGGAAAATGGAAATATTTATTAAAAAGAAGTGAAATTAATTAATAAATAACTAATAAAAACGTACGTCTTCAATACAAACTTATTTTAGTTAAGCTTTAAGCTGTATCCCGCACACAGCAGGGTAGGCAGAGTTCTCCACTTTTCACCGAGTTCCGGAAGCATTGCGTCTTGAGTGGCGGACCTCAACGCCGCGCGTTGCCACCACACCAGAGCGAAGAATGAAAATAAAAAGCTACTTATATAAAAAATAATTATAAATATAAATATTTTATATGAATTGTAAATACTATGCTATAGGAAGGTATGTTTAAACTAACTAATTGTTCCAAGACAAGTAACATAATAAAAATTTATTGTTACCATTAAATTTAATGTGGAATGTAATTAATTACGCGAAATTGTATAACAAATAAATATACAGGGTGGAATTGTCAGCACCACTTTAAATAAAACCACAGTTTTAACTACTCTATAAAAGCCTAATATAATTCAGAAAAAAAATAATTCCCAATAATGAAAAAGTTATTTTTTCAAACAAAATAAATCATAAAATTATCGTTTTAAAATAAAACACCATTTGTAAAGTATAACATAGGCACGCACACACTTACCTGTCAAAGCGGCAACGTCGTTCACTTATGTGTGCGTCACTTAAAATACAGGTATGGATAAAAATCGTGTAATGAAAAAAAAATCCTACGTCCAAACTGTTGAGGTACCTTGATTGATTTCTTTATTTCTGAGTTTGAAATATTTTAGCCAATATGCATTTTCAGTAAAAGGAGCGCTGCCTCTTCCACCTGTATAACTATAGAGCTTATAAAATTAAAATTTATAAGATACATTTGATTAAATATAGACTTAGAATGTATAATTAATATAATATACTTAAATATTAAATATTGTATTTGCAATTGTTAACTATTAAGCTTAACTTAAAATCATTATCGTTTATTGCTTCTAGTTTGTACATAACTTTAAATTTATAGGTTGACTGAGTCGTTCTGTATTAAAAGTAGATTTTAATTGGCAATACACGTAAAATTGAATTAAATTGTTACCTTTTTGTATCTAGAAGTATTGACCGTGCTTAGATTATTATATCTCTATAGATTATTGGATCTTTTAGTGATTTTTACTAATAGACTGTTCAATGTACCTATCAACTTAATTAAAACCAAAAGTTATACAATAAAAATGCAGGCATATTTAATTTATAATATAACAAATAGACAAGTCTCGCGAAGCCAGTCATGGCGCAGAGGCCCAAAGTGTGACCATAACCTCGCCTGCTTGTGGGTTCGATCCCCACTCGACGAAATTAAATATTTACTTAAATTTATACTACCATTTCTTCGCTCTCGTTTCGGCATTCAACACAATACCTCCAGTATTCGGTGGAAAGTGGCGAACGGAGTGTCTTAACACTAGATTCCCTCTGCCTACCCTGCTGTGTTCAGGATTCGGAACAAAACTCATCAGGATAACATCACTATTAAACATTCTTATTACGCTAAATATTTCAAATATGATTTTGTAGAGCCATGAAGCCTAGTGCGTATGAAGAGTGGTTATTTTCTCATTGACTGTACAAAGAGAACGTCAGCAGTGGGCGCGGTAGGTTTGTGTCGGAGAATTAGATTTTCGTACCACTTACACTGTTACTTTTAATATAAGGGCGTGTACAGACTCTATCTATTCGTATAAATGATAAATTATATAATTTAATATTGAATATTCAAATATAAAACTTTTATTAAACAAATACTCTGTTAGCTTTGTACACTCGTTGTGATGGACGTAGCGGCGCAGAGGCAAAAACGTACATCTGTAACGCGACAGTTTATGGGTTCGATTACCACTGGAGAAATTTAAACATTTAATATTTTTATTTCCCCGCTATGGTAACGAGGCAAAGAGCGGCATTGAATTCCTTCACTTAAAACGCAATGACCCCAAAATTCACGGTAAATGGGAAACGGAAGTGTTTTAATGGGAACAGTGAGTGTCTTAACACTAGGTTCCCAGATTCCCTCTGCCTACCCTGCTATGTGGGGGAAACAGCGTGAAGCTACATACATTTACATATATCATATTTAAGTTGAGAAGAGGGTAACTGTCGGGGTTCCAAGTGACCCTTAACTCTGTGTCTAGTACTACAACCAGCCGGTACCACAATTACGATAAACGCATTGTCATTATTGCGTACACGCCTTTTTATTTAGCCGTCTTGCTTCGTAAATATAGACATAATAATTACATAAATACCATTCCTACCATTTCATACATATTGATATGAACTGATTGAAAATATAATTACAGTACCGCTAGTATATCTGTCACAAATTACATATTTGTCGCTTTGTATGATT
This sequence comes from Heliconius numata, assembly GCA_016802625.1. NCBI lineage: Eukaryota > Metazoa > Arthropoda > Insecta > Lepidoptera > Nymphalidae > Heliconius > Heliconius numata. The sequence goes on from JAEBDU010000019.1 coordinate 170,029, forward strand.
TATTTTATGAATGCATTGATTTTAATATGATATGATTGATATATTAATTGTTAGATAATTTTTTTTAGATTTTATTTTTATTATGTTTCGCGTTATTGTAAAATTAATAATTGGGACTATAAAAGATAACTGATTAAATTAGAATATTTAAACATTTATAGAATACATAAATAACTTTGCAGCGTTGAGTTCTGCCATTCAACACGCAAAGCTTCCAGAATTCGGCAGAAAATGGGAAACGGAGTGTCTTCACACTGGGCTCCCTCTGCCTACCATACCGTACGGAATAGGTACAGCGTGAAGCTGATTTATTTATTCTTTATTTTATTTATATAAATAACTGAAAATGAAATATACACATTATGCCTATTAATGTCAACATATGAATTCGTATCCCGTAATATAAAGACAGACCTACAAATCATTATTTTCATCACAAATTTTTAACAAAACAACGAAAGCTGGCAACCCTATTAGTGAACGGGTGATACCTACCATCAAATAGCATAATGTGGTCTATGTAAGTGTAATCAAAAGATATTAGGGCAAGAACGCGGGATTGGGTGTGTCCCGCCTTCTATTATGAACGTTCCAGACCGTGTTGGCACATTGTAAATTAGATAAACTATAAAAGATGTAAATAAATATATATATGCTTATAATAACATAAATTATGTTAATCGGTATCATTATGTTGTAACAATTTTCCTTTCATTGTTATAAATATAAATATTGAGATATATATAATATCTCAATAAAATACTGTTTAATGTTTGCTTTGAAGATACAGTTTTTTTTAATTATATAAACAATAACTATTACTGTATTTGTTTATGTCTTTAAAAAATCTTCACGGCGTGTCCCACACACAGCAGGTAGAGGAAACAGGTGTTAAGACACTCCGTTCCCCACTTTCCGCCAAATTATTATATTTATTAAAATATTTAGGTAAATAAATATATTATTTTCAATATATTTATATGTACAATATTATGTCTGTTGTCTGTGCTTGTGAATTGTAATCTCACGCGATTTCTATACATGCCACAAGCTTACGGCTTTTGATTTCTTTTCAGGATCACGCTGAAGAATCCTCATTATAGCAGGATGAGAACAAAGAGATCTTATAATGCATCCACTTTTTCCCTTTGAAGTACGGAACACTAAAAAAAGGAAGTTAATTTAAAACTTGGACCTCCACTTTTCATGACATTACGTATGAGGTCGCTGTCTTAACTTAATATACTTTTATCTAACTAGACCGGAGAAAATCAAAATAATTTGAACAAAGATATTCCCATAAAAAAATCTAGTTATTAATAACTTTATATCAGTAGTACCTACTACTGATTCATTGTTATTTAAAGTATAAATATAGAACAATATGCAAACTATTATGATATAATCAGTAACATTTACAGACTCCCTACTTTGCATATCCAAGACAATGAAAGGAAATGAAAGGAAATATAGAATGCAATGAAAGGGAATAACAATAATTAAAATAAAATAAATAAACGTATAAATTTCTTTTCTATTATTTATTTTGTTTGATTTTTTCATTAATAAGATTATATTACAATATAATAATTAATGATAATAATTATTAAAACTAGAAGTCGATTGTGTTATTATTTAAATATATAACAAAAAAAATAAAAATAATAATTAAAAAGAAAACAACAGTGCCGGAGACGTCGCACTCTGTCGCACCTCGCACAAACGTGACTATACATACAAATGGTAAAATATAAAAATAATAGTTACAATTTACATAATACGTGAACACTATCTACTAGTTTGGTAATTATATAGTATTTATTTTACGTCTCTCGCGACACAGTGGTTAATAAACGTTCTTAGTCCAACTAGCCGGTGGTGGGAGGTTTGGAAGAGAACCGATGCGCCTACACTCTACACGCTTGTACCTCTCGCCGATGCAGCTAATATATTGACTTGTCTCAGTCGAATTAATTAAATTATCTATATAGTTGGGATTTTTAGATTTTAGGCTAACAAGTGACCGCGTGTGGCTAGTCCAGAGAGAAGCTACTCGCCTAACATTTAAGTACCAACAATCTAACGCACTCGAGCTAAGTTAGAGATTACAATTCAATTCCATAGTGCTTCGCTCCCAGATATTGCTACGAATTTGCCTTTGTAGTGTACAACGGTGGCGATACAGATACTAAATGCTTCCGCGTATAAAACAGTGTTTTCTATATTACTACACTATTTATATATATAGAGATATATAAAAATATCACTGGACTTACACTGCTAACGAAGTCGACCAATACATAATATAAAACCTGCATGAAATTTCGTTGCGATTAATTTGTAGAATTTAGTATATATCGACGGTCCCTGGGTAAAGTATTAAAAGTAGAAAATTGTTTTGAACTACTAACAAGAGTAGTTTTCGATTCCTGCACGCAATAAATAACTATTTATTTGAAATTTCGAAAACAAAATCATTAAAACTACATTTCTTAGTAGTTTAAAAGAGTAATAAAAACATTCCTGACTTTACTTTCGATACTATATCTAGGGACCACCGAATTGTCTGTTATATTTTTGTCAAAAAAAAAAACATTTAAATTAAGACATATACATAGTTCAGAGATAATATTATAAATCATGACATAAGTTTAATCAATATTTTTTCTAATAGAACATTTTTGACCACCGCTGCACTCTCACGCGTGGCCCTCTGTAAAACAGTACGGAGACCAGATGACCGAGTCTAGTTAGGCTGTATATAAATTATTGTCATTAATTTTGGTCAGCTCGGGAGGAGGGTCGAGTATAGCCTCGTACACATACATAGGTAGGTACAAGAGATGTCACACATCGAACAAACCGAAACTCGCAAGGAATACACATATATATATAAAAAAATAATCAAACATTGTGTAGAGACGTTATTGTCAAAAATAGTAAAATAGACCTAACATTTTATAATCATTTTCATTGACATTATTATGGAATCTTGAAATATCTAAATAATAAAAATTAAGGATTAGATAAATATCAAGTAAGTGATCTCTGGTGATCGTTTCAAAAATATATTGTGAGAAAAAAAATAGTACAAATAATAATAATTAACTAAATTTGGATATTTATGACTAAAATCCTCGTTAAATTAAATAATAATAATAATATGTATTCGCCTATACATATATGACTGGTAAGCTTAGTCGAAAATACAGTATGTATTAAGAACACTAATTAAAAGAAAAGAAATTAGCACTGTTTCCCGCACACGCACGCGCCTCACAGAAGTAACAAACAAGCTAATACTATATATATGCATAGTATAGTATAGTAGTCGACTATGTACAGGCCGCCGACGCGCCCCGCCAACGTAAGGCAAATCTCGTGCTTTGCTTCATACATATACATATTCATATATACTATATATTTACAAATTATAAATGGCAGTCAGTTATACGACATACAACAGCACCTGCTCTTTTCGTACAATAAAGCTTGTCAAGTATAAAATTTTAAAAATTATTTATCGCAAGCGATAGATACCGTCGTACCGCTTCAGGTACGATCCGACTGGATAACCTACATCTTAGTTCAGATCGAACGCGAATTAATATTGTATTAAAAAATTCAACATTGTCATATATGCAAAAATAACGCCTAAATTATAAACTAATGATATGAATATAATAATTTTGACTATCTAATATTATAAATAATAATATATCTCTGTGTTCGATAGTCGCAAGCGTGTGGGGGCGCGCGGTCGGCGGCTCGCTCTCCGTGGGGAACCTAAGCTCAATTCCCGATTACACTACAAAGTTTATCTTAGATTTATAACATTCCACGGTTTTATTTTTTTTTTCTATTTAGGAATTTTTCAATTTTGAATTATCTGATAAGATGGAAAAAAATAGCTAAAATCACTATAGAAACTTACGATAGACTACATATTATACAAGAGTAGATCGAAAGTGCTAGTATCATAGTTTAAATCATGCCTACTACTGGACTCCGCTCTGCCTTTATATGGAGTATGCACAGTATGCACAGTATGCACAGTACAAGATGGACGGCCTAACTTTTTGAATGTTCGACTTATCATTGTTCCGTTTGCAAAATCTACAAAACAATTGATCATAATAAATGTGCAAAAATAATATAAAAGAATTTGTTGATTTTAGAATCAAATGTATAAGAAAACTAAAACCATTTTCCATGTAAATACTTGACAAGCTAACTTACACTGTGCAAAAATGCTTAAGTAAAAAAGAAACTGATATTTTTTCTAAAAACGTGTGACATTTTCGGGTAAATTCTGTAATAATTTGTAAAACGATCGACGTCCGTACAATTTAGTAACAGTCAGTAGTGCAAAAGTTGTTAATATAAATAAACAGAGCGAAGTTACTTTAGTAAAACTCTAATAAAAGCGTCTCATGCTCACTCCACTGTTACATTCAACCATCCTCTCGACAATCGCGAACAATCTTATCATATTATCCTATAAATATCATTTATACCTGCAACTGCATCTTTGACACTAAAGCAGTTATATAAACAATAATATACATCGACTGGCATTTTAAAACATTTGTCTTGAATCCTTCAATGGATTTATAAAACTCAATTTTATAAACGTTTAAAATAAAAAAATAAACCTATGGTCACAGTGTATTAAAACGTGACTTGTCATATACATAAAGTGATAAAAATATATTCAAATTGCCAATTTTTCCTCTTGTCTTGCATTTCTTTTTCCATATTAATAGAAGCTTAATAAAGAAAATATTCCAATACTAACAAATGTTAAATAATTTATTTTATTTAATTATTGTATGTCATGCATGTAATAATATATTATTTAATATAACAAATTAAATATCTATCTTAGTGTCAGAAACACCATTGCGTTCATTAATAAAATAAATTTGGAGTGCTACAAACTTAATATTTTATATAGGAAACGCCCTCCCGGTTCCCATTTATTGGCTAAATCAAATACTGTCGTATTTATGGAAGACTTAACGAAAATACAATATAACAAAAGATATATTTTTTAAAATAATTGTATAAATAAGCGATAACTAGAATTTATTGCTGTTATCACGAGATTTATTTACAAATACACATGAACTCATGGTAGCAGTAACGCCTTTAGGGGCCATCCATACATCACACAATGGGACAAGGAGAAAATTGACGAACTGTAATATTTGTGACAAGTGGTGGGAGGAGTCCTGAATTGCAGTTGTAATTTTATAATTTCTAAATAATAGTTAAAATATATGTAACGTTTCACAATATCAGCGGCGAAGTCTTGCAAAAATGACCAGCCGTGATAAAGGGGAGGGAGAGGTCACAAAATCTTTATTATTCGTGTGACGTAATTTATGGAAGGCCCTTGGCTCAACGGAGAGTAAAATCGAATGATTCGTTACTGAATGAAATGACAAAGCAATAACGGGAGGGCTTGACAGTCTCAGTAATAAATGAAGAGGGTGAAATGAGGCGCTGCCGCTAGAAGTGATTTTTATTTTTATCTTTAAATAATTGAATGGAATATCTTTATATATCTCGAGCAAGGGTTAGAGAAACCAACGATAAGATATCGCTAGTGTGTCATTGTGCATTTTTGATTACTATTAATACATAATAACTATAATACAAAACAATAGATATATCAAAGATACATTTAGATTTTGACGACAATTAAAATATACTTCATTTGGCAATTTATACAACATGTTACTTAAAAATTGCTATAGTGACATACCTATTTATTTATTCTAATATTCTTATTATTTTTAAAGACAGATTAGACAGCAGTCATCCATTACGCAATTAACACAGGCACTGCCTAAAATTATTACATTTAATTTTCAAATATTTCGTTATATATTCCTAAAACAACTTTGCGCTAAACAAACAATGAGCCATATAGCTACAAAATTCAGTAATATCTACAGTTTCTAAGTATTTATTATCTCATTCTAACACAACTAACATGTAAAACATCGCGTACATTATGTACATGGGGTGAGTGAAGCAGAAAAGACAATATATTTTAATTTACAATTGCACTATAAAATAAACATTTCACATTCGATTATGTACGAATACAAAACACAGTATCAGTACATCAGCATATTTAAAATTCACTTCCATTAAAATCATTCGATTTTTCTTCCTAATAATTCTTACGGCTAAATATATTATGTTTAAAATGGTGTTGCGAACTCATGAGACACTTTTTTTATATAAGTGAGTAATATCTAGGGTACTATTGTCACTAGACACTAGTAGCGACAGCACTAACTGGGCAGCGTGTATGACATGAGAGAGGGTTACTGAGATGGGTTGTGATATATGAATGTGTTTTGGAATATAATTATACAAAACTGCAGTTTATCACTAGTGTGGCCTAAATAAATTTAAGCAATCTAATATATATAATGACATGGTCATCACTGCGATTGTCATCTAACTACAGCTTTGTAATGAGTGTTGCCAGACGCGCTCCGCAGAGTATAATTAAATAATTATTACATTTTCAATGAACAGGTTGTCAGAGTGTGCTTATTGTGTAACATGAGAAAGTTATTTCTATATCTGGCAACACTTTTAGCAGTGTGATGATTTAAAGTGAGCCTGCTGGGAAACTGGCCGAGGAATTGCTGTGAGCAAGCGACAACATGGAGCCCGATAGCGACTGCTCCTCCTCGCCGTAACCTTCTCGGCTGCCTTCCGCAATCGCCATTGCACTGTAATTATAATAAAAAAATTTAAATGGAAGTAATAGAAGCTAAAATGAATAGTTGATTTTGCAAGCATATTTTCAAGTACATATCCGAAATTTATTTTATGATTTCATCCAGTCCAGTGTGTTTTATAAATAACCCCCAAAATTTATAAAATTGAGCTCCTTAAAGAAAAACTTGGGTAACAAGTCCCAGGGACTCTATGGTCCTCACTCCGCTACGACGACAGCCATCCATGGAATTCATTTCCTAAGTATTTTCTTATTTATAGGGTAACACTATTTCGCAAAGAAGCAATATTTCGTACCTAAAGCCGAGTCGTGCGCTCTCGCTGTCGAAGTGTTCGAGCTCCCGCTCGTGGCGCTCGTGCAGCATCCGCGTACGCTCGGCGCGCTCAGCCACGAACTGCGCGCACTCCGACTCCATCTGTTTTATTTTGTTACATATTTAGAGTTACGTCTATACGTTGCCATATAATTATTTGCTTTCTACCTTTCAAACAAAAATAAAAGTATTTTTTTGCTCTGCATTTAACGGCCATTTGTTATAACGTTATAAAAATGTATAAAATGTGTCTTCAGCTGAGTTTACATTGTATTTACAAATATGGAAAGGTTATGGAAAACTTTATTAAACATTATTTAAAATAAAGTTGTGGCAAAACATAGATAACATAATAATAAGAGCACTAAATGAAATTTAAAGGATAAAAAAAATTAAAAGAGAGCAAAAAAGTACCTTCGCCTCCAAAAGCGCTCGCCGTACAGCGACACGCTCCTCCAGCTCGCGCCGCTCCCTGTTGCGTTGCGCCTCAGCTTGCATCTTACTCTTGCTCTGGTACGCGGTTAGCATGTCCAACTCGTGGACTAGTTGCATTTTGAGTTGTTGACACTCCATCTAATATAATAATATAACGTAAATCAATCATATTAAACTAAATACAAAAACATTCATTATTTTTTAAAACCAGTAATAAACAAAAATTGTTTACCATCTGACTCTCATCAAGACGCACAGTTTGTTTCTGCAACATCTCACTGATACTCTGGTCATACTGCTCACCAAGGAGAACTAGTTTGCGACGTTTCTCATCTTTGAGCGATTTTATCACTTCCTTTTGTTGTTCCTAAAGAATAATATTCACATGTTTAAAAATGATAAATACAATACAATAATACAATCAATTACATTACATTCATCTACCACAGTGGAACAGTATCTAATTTTTAACATTGTGGTTGTTAGTTCCATACCCTCCCGGAAGCCATCCTTTGACTGAAAGGTGAAAGAGTGGTGAAGTGATAAAATATCTTTGATGAATGTGGGGTCTGATATGCTGCAGATTTTGTTGAGGAAGGGGCGTGACTTCGTTGGAAGTTGTGTCCCTAAACATTTCAATCACCCACCAAATCTGTTTATAGTCTTATGGTTGATTGCAGTATAAAATGCAGAGAAAAAGGTTTCATGTGCATTGAAATAATTGTATTTAAATTGGGCAGAAAGTGACATCGTAAATTTCTGTTCCTAGAGAATAATATATAACACAAACATTGTTGATAGTGTTTTTATAAATTAGTTGCTACCAAAAGCATATATAAAAAAAAACTAAATGCTATTAGAAATGCTTAAGAGTTAAGCAAACATACCTTAGGTGTCATTTGTAAAATCTGCGTTTTGAGTGCTTTGTACTGGCGCGTCTGTATTTTGCAAGTTTCTCGGAATTGTTTACGAATTTGCATTTCTTTTTGCTGTGAGAAAAAAATACACAATTAGAAAATATAATTTTCCTTAATTCCGATTTGGATAAAACTGTGTTCATATTTTAAAGGGCCCCTGGATGATTTGTTTACAGGGCCTGCTAGTATAATTAATAAATATACCTTTAAGCTCTTGGGTTGCTGTTTGAGCTGCAACGCATGCTTCTTGCGCAATTCGTGCTCAGCACGCTGCATGTAATCGCGCTGGTTCGCCAACTCGGTCGCGTGCTGGTTGGCTAATTGCTCTTCCCTATAAATAATTAAACAACTGTAGCGGATGAGTTGAGGAAGCACCCTTAACACTGGGTGTATGTTCAGCATAACAGAGTTTTAAATTCAAATTCAAATTCAAAATATTCTTTATTCAAATAAACTATAAAAGCACTTTTGAATCGTCGAATGTACATGTTAACAAAAAGCTACCACCGGTTCAGAAGGCAGTTCTGCTGAGAAGAGCCGGCAAGAAACTCAACAGTTGCTCTTTTCAAAGTCAATGGTATATTTTACTATTACATTAGCTGGCAGCTGTCCTGCCTGACATTCAATAGACATTAATTCCATACATGCTTATCCTCTAAATATTCTTGAACAGTGTAATAAGCTTTACTTGTTAGAATTTTTTTTACAGATATTTTAAATTTTGGTAGTGGCAAACTAAGAATACACTGCGGAATTTTATTATATACACGTATACTCAGCCCCATAAAAGATTTATTAACTTTTTGGAGGCGAAAACTTGGAGTAACAATCTTATCTTTATTTCTCGTTCCTATCTTATGACTGTCGCTATTTTTTCTATGACAATGTATATTTTGTCGGACAAAGAGAATATTATAGTAAAAGTAAGTAAATTAGTTCATAGAATAACAAAACAGATACAAGATATAAGAGGCCAGTAGTGGCGCAGAGGCACAATCTGTTATTGTGTGATGCGACAATTTGTAGGTTAACTTCCCATTCAAGGAAATAAAATATTTAATATTTACATTTCTTCGCTCTGGTATTGAGTTCCGCCAATCAACACGCAATGCCTCCAGAATTCGGTGGAAAATAGGGAATGGAATGTCAAAACTCATATCAAAGGCATTATTCAAAAACACCTAAAAAACGTTTTATCTGTGTTTTTGAATGAATCAACATCCACCATGATAAGAAATCTTACGGTCTTATAACAAAGTGTCTACTGATCAACGCAACGCTTTGTTCATGACGGCCAGACGTTTCCGTTAAAATGGTACAAAATGAAACAATGTAAAATTTACATTATTTTATTGTATGGTACTTATTGTATTTTTATGGTTTATCTGGAGATCTTAAAATCTTTTTTTTTTTCAAAAAGGGTAATGAAGAAGATAAAAAATTGTACCTTAACGAATGCACTCCTTTCTGTTGCCTGTACTCTAGATCTTGCGTTTTTTCATGGTGACGAAGAAGCATTGAATGTGCTTGTTCTAATTGCGTCTGTCGCTTATTTAACTCCTAAAAGTAACAATATACTTACAATACATTACTAATATATGTCTTTAAAATATTGCAAACAAATTTTCAAATAAATAAATAAAAACATAATAGTGGTAGTACTTATACATTAACAAAAAATTATCAATCACCACAGTACATAAAACCAAGATTAAGGAATGGAGTTGGCAGAGGGAACATTGTGCCAAAACACTATGTTCCCTCTGCTAATCGAGCTATACATCCAACATTTAATCTACCTCTCTAAGCAACTCCTGCTCCTTGTGATGCAGAGCGAGCATACGACGTCGTCGGAATCGTCGCAGTTCGAGCTCGAGGTACTCGCGTTGGGAACGCACTAGCCGCGCCTCTTCGACCGCCTCCGCCTGCTTGAGGTTATCCTTTTGGGACCTGGGGATTGTTTAATGTTTATTGTTATTCACATAAAAAGGAAAGGCAGATGTTCAGAATTATTGTTTCTTGTCAAATGATAAAATTATTAGCATTAATCTTTGGATACTGGAAAGGGCAAGCAACATATGAATAAGACAACTGCACTGACTTTTAATACGATGATTGCAGAGATTTTCATCCAAATTATGGCTAATTCAATTTTTTTTGGCCTTAACCAGTATAGTAAGGGATTTATGGGGCACACAATCCTTAACATAAAAAAATTATTTCTCAATATCTATCAAAGATAGATTTTTTACGAGACGGAAGATATATTTAAATTGATTGTGACTATCAATATGCTCATTAATAAATATTACTTTAGTGCTTTTGTATAACTCCTCGTGGATTGAACTACCAAATTATGCATAAGTTATAAAAGAATTGAAGTGGAGCTGACTTGAAAATAATAAAAACCGTAACCACCCGTTACATTTAATATTTTTCAATAGATTTAGATTATAGTATTAAAAATAATGCAGTTTTAACACTCACTGTAATGTAGCATCCCTTTGCCGTTTAGGCGTGGCGTCGTCCATACTAAGCTCTTTTTTCCATCTTTCCTTGTTAGCTTTATACTCGCGCTTGCGTTGTGTCTCGAACGCCTTTTTCTCCTGTTCTTGACGCGCTGTTATATCTTTTACGAGCTTCTTTTCGGCCGCGGCGTTTTGTTTTTGCTTTCTCTCCAATTCTTGTACGTGTTTTGTCTGAAATACAAAATAAACTTTTGTAAACTTATTTATACCAAATAGTCTATTTTAAAAGTGTCTTGCATGGTTTGGAGGAAATGGAAATAATAGTAATTTTATAACAGCAAGTTTGGTTTTATTTTGACAAATTCGCAATTTTAGTAATAGAGAACGGAATGAAGTCAATGATCTATTTTACTAAACAAACTACAGAATATCTTATATGAGATATTTAAAATTAAATAAAAAAATGTGTGGTCTTCACTTTTCGTCAAAATTCAATGACACGTTTTGTTACTACGTTTTGTTACGACTAAAATAATTCATTTTCATAAGTAGGGATCGAAACCACAGCCTTATGACGGCAGTTATTGAGTTTTTCTTATTATCATTTAAGCCCCACAACCAACCTGCAGCCGCTCCAGCTCCCTGCAAAGTTGCTGCAACAGCGAGTCGTACTCGCGGTCGAGCTGCGCCTTGTGCGCCTCCACGTCAGCCTTGCAGCGCTCCTCCAGCTTGAGGAGCGCGGCCTGGTGCTCGCGACGCATACGCTTGTAGCCGGACATTTGTTCGTGCATTTCCTGAACGAAAAATATTTTATTAAATCGAAATATTTAAAATATCACATTTAAAGTTTTAACACATAAAAATATCATATATGCAGAGATCCTAATAGGTTAATTTTTTACGAAATGTAATGTTTTGTCTTGTTTCCTGTCTTTAAAATGTCATAGTAAGAATTCAATTTCATAAATATAAATTTCGTGGTAAAAATATTAGAATAAATTATTACTTTTAACTGCAAGAAAAATAAAAATAGAACGTATATAAAAACACTTATGACGATATAACGAACAAATCAAAAAATACCTGATTGTGTTCCTTCTGCTGTTTGGTAACAATACTGGTGGTTCGTATCGTAGCAAAGTTGTTCGCGCCGTGCTCTGATACCAGAGATATTGCGGCTGACACATTATTGCTAACGCCTGAAATAACAAACATATAGTTAAAAAATATTATCTTTTTTAGCTTCATACTGTATCCCCCATATAACAGGTAGGCCGAGAGAGTATCCAAATCCGAGAACCTAGTGTTAAAACGTTCCATTCATTCCATTTCCATTTTTTAATTTCCATTCCCTTTTTCCGCCGAATTCTTGAGGCAATGAGTGTTTAGTGGCAGAACACAACGCTGCGCTTTGTCGCGTTCCCATATCGAGAAAATGCAAATATTTCATTTCTCCTAACTCCCATAAGTGTTTCGTTTACAGTTAGTTGCTTAATAGACAAAAACAAAACAAATAACAAACTCAAATAACCTCTATGGGACTGTCTACGCTGAGTATTCCTATTATCATCACCGCTGTCCTGCTGCCAGGTCGACGGCGCGTTCACGTACTCCCTGTACTCATTCGCCTGCTTCTCCCTCTCCCTTTCCCTCTGAGCCTCTCTTATTGCTTCGCGATTAGCATAATCATCGCCGTAGTCGTCGCACAAGGAATCCCTATTCGCGTAGTCCCGTAATACTTCCCTGTTGACGTAGTCGTCGTGGGAACCCGGGACCGGCGACTCGCTGTCTCTGCGTATGAAACAGCAACATGAGTAAAGCCAACCCTTGCTTGCTCTGAAAGGAAGAGGTCTAACTAATGCGTGAGGTGCGTATAAGATGGTGCAAGCGTGATTGGTGCGTATACAGGTTTTTTTTTTACATTACAGGTGAGATAGAAGCCGCGCTTTATCCCACATACGCGGGGTAGGCTTGTATTAAGACACTCTGATTCTCACCTCTACTGGCAAACGGATGAGAAACAATTCATTCCCCTAAGTGGGAACTGAATCCATAGCAGTCCCCCGTTTACAGTCAGACGCTGTGCCGTTACTTTATAAAACATCGATTCAATAGTGCATGCATAATATTTAAAATATAAATTAAAAAAATGAACTAAGTGTGATGGTTTGGGTGTTAGTGCACATGAGTTGGTTAGTAAAATAGTGAATCCATTATAAATAGAAAATATTTTTCATAAAAAATTAGACAGTTAACAAAAGTAAAGAAGAAAATATATATCTAAACAACAGACATAATTGATACATAATTGTTTACAAAAAGCAGTAGGTAAAGCAATAATACATATAATAATCATTATTGTTATCTATTTACAATGGTTTAGATTATGCAAGTGATGTGGTACCTGGCGGAGTGGGCCGGTTGGTGGTTGTATTGCTGGTATGTCGGCTGTTGCTGGTTTTGGTGGTTTGCGTTCAGCTGTAAATGGTACAGGAGTTGTAAATTTTGTATTTGTTTAGTTTGGTTTGTATGAAAAATATAAATTAAAAAAATAACAGATACAATTCAAGAAAATAAACATAAACTAATAAGCATTTAAACACAACAAAATTATATGAAAGAATAGATCATATTACTAAATCTACACACATAATATATGAACATAAAAAAATCTCTATTTTAACATAACTGAAATGAAGGCCAAAGTACAGCAGCACAGTGTCGGAGTGCAAACACAACAGCTTTATTTTCGATCTCCACTACAAAATAAATTATTTTCATTTCCTCGTTCTGGTAGCAAGACAAGGTTCAGCGTTAAATTCTCATTATAGTTTCAGTTAATTCACTTCCATTGCTCACTTTCCGCCGAATTCTAAAGACATTCATTGTATGCTACATGGCCGAACTTTGCCTCGATAATCGAACTCACAACCTATCGCGTTTGCATTCACACACATGTGCCACAGCTCCCCGACTGGGCTTGATAATGGCTAATTTATTTATTTGGAATAATTACCGGTCGCCGCCTTCTCAAGCTTCCAGAAGATGAACTCTGGCTGGAGGCGCCCGCTGCACTGTGTTCTGAAGTAGCGGAGTTTGACTTGGAGCTGTCACCGCCCGAGCGCTCCTCTGCTGTCTCTTCACTGTCGCCTGAAAGGTAAAAAATTAAAATTACTCTTATATTGTAAATATTATAAGTATGAATTAATATGGTTTTCTGTATTACTAATAATATTCCAGATAAATTGCTAATTAAATAATAAACTATTAACAAAGTTTATATTCTGTTTGTCTTTGTGTGTGTATTTATATGTGTAAAGTAATGTAAAAAACAATACTTTTGTAAAGTTAGTCTTTATGAGAAAGCAATATCTTCTCCATAGTGATTTGTATTCACTAACCGCAAGAATAAAGTTAAAAAATAAAGTTAAAATATGTAAACCCTTAAGTAACAATTTTTTCTGTCAAACAAAGCTTACCAATTGCACTTTCATTATCCGCATCAACCATCAATATCTTCTTCATTTTCCTATAGTTCAGGTTGTCCAGATCTCGTACGGCCGCCTTGGTCCTCTGTATGAGGTCCACCAGTACGTTGGGTGAGCGAGGCCTCGTTATGTATGGGTGGGAAAGCAGCTTGGTAGAGGAGGGTCGATCTTGAGGATTCTTTTGGAGGCAAGCTTCAACGAAATATCGGAAGGTGTCCGTCCATTCTGGCGCCTGGTGAGTGGATGTGTTAATAGTTTTAGAATTTAGAGAGATTTATGTTATGATCTATACAAAAGTCCGGATACGAATGATGGGAACGGTCGGCACAAGCGTGCGAGTTGCGAGCGTAAATGCGATCGTTGTGAGTTCTATTTTCACTAGGTAGATGAAATATTGATCTTTTTAATTTCTTTGCTATGGTAACAACGCAAAGCGTTGCGTTGCGTTGAGTTCGCACCACTCGACATGAAGCCCTCCTGAATTCGGCGGAACTTGTGGGACGAAAGCGTAACTCAACGGAAACAAAGTGTCTGAACACTATGTCCCCAGGTTTCCTCTGTCTACTCTGCTTTGTGCGGGATGCAGCATGAAGCAACAAAAAAAGTAGCAAGGTAAGGAACCTCTCAGCCTCATCTATAAAGAAGATTTATTTTTCTATGTGCAAAAACACACGTAACTTACTTGTAATGGAGGCGAGTCATTTTGTGCAATGTGATAGAGAGCAGACATAGCATTCATATTAAAATAAGGCGGTTTCCTCTCTGCCAGCTCAATACAAGTTATACCGAGCGACCATACATCCACCTGAAAGTTGACATTTAAAATTTATATAAAAATCAAAGATACATAGAAGAACTAGGATATCTTGGTAGCAGTGTACTACTATTTCAAATAAAAATCTCACTTTCAATGTGAAGTAAACATAAATTAAACAATAGCTTCGTCTACTTATTGACATTTTTAATTTTCTTCAACAAAATAACGACACGTCTTATAATTATAATTAATTAATATAAATATATAAAGTTCTAGTTAGTATAATTTATATTCGATATCAACACAAATATGAGTGTAATGAAATATTCTCAAGTGTAATAATTACGATGTTTAACATAAAAATAAAAAAATGCAATTTTTAATAATACTACAAATGAAATACCTTTCCATCGTACTGTCCTTCATCCATAGCTAGTATCACTTCAGGTGCCATCCAGTATGGAGTGCCAACAAAGCTGTTTGCCGGACATTTTATACTTGCACTGCCGAAATCAGCTAATTTTACAGTGCCGTTTTCCGTTAGCAGAATGTTACCAGCTTTGATATCACGATGGATACGACCCAGGCTGTGCAAATATGATAGGCCACACACCACACCCTCGCATATTGCAGCTATTTCTTCTTCACGTAAGGGACGCTTGTGAACCTACATTATCATTATTATAGTTTATTATTGAGAACATAACAGACTAAAAAGGAAACTGTTCATTAAATAGGATATAGTGATTCAATAGTTTCATAAGAATGTGTAATTAATATTAAATTCAATATATAATTGAATAGTTTAATATAATTAAATAAAAAAGTCAACGATTTCATGAAACTTAAATTTATCTTTTACAGCTTAGTCATTTCAATATATATATAGGTATGAAATTGACAGAAAAGTCAGTCTTCTCTATTATAAAAGTGTAACAACATACAGAGAATTAAGGAAAAAGAATTTTACTAGGAAATTTTTATTTATGAAAAATTATTACATATATTTTTTCAATTAAAACGTACCAATTATAGCACAATATGGATTACATTATACGATTGATTTTAAATATTCACAGCAGTTAGTTAAGCTAGTACAATATACCGATTAGTAAAAAATAAAAAAAATCAGCTTCACGCTGTATCCCACACACAGCAGGGGAGGCAAAGGGAACCTAGTGTTAAGACATTCCGCCGAAATTCTGCCTCGACAGTAGAGCCAAGCAATTGAAATATTAATTTAAATAAATATTGAATTCCCTCGAGTGGTGATCGAACCCACAACCAGGCTCGTCAACAGTCACACTTTGTGGCCTGGCCTCCGATTAGTAAACAAATAAAAAGCGACACGTCCCCTTGTAGGTCGAAAGCTCAACTCATATCCTGTGTAAAATAAACAGGAAATAAACTTCACATTATTATAATAATAATTACGTAATTAGCATACAGCGATTCTATCGGGAATGTGTCTTGCATTAATGACATCGAAACCGATATTAATTACTTTTATAAATAAAAAAGTAAAATGTTTAATTTAAAAATTAATGCAAGCGTAAAAGGCTAAAATTGTTTTTGTGTTTTATAAGAAAAAATAAACGTGACGTTCTTAGCGTGACGCTGTATCCCGCAATTAACATGGTAGGCAGAGAGAACTTAGTGTTAAGACACTCCATCTCCCAACTCACAACTGTCTGATTCATTATGAACCTTTCAAATTGTGAGTATTTCAATATTTTTAATTACAAATCGGAAAACTTGAGGATTCCCCGGAGGACATGTATGAAGAGGTTGATGACAGTGGACGAGGCGAACAATATAGCTGATTTAGTGGCAGCAAAAGAAATCGATTATCTCACCCGAGTAAAATAATCTTTTTTTAAAATTTCTACCTGTATCCCGCACAGCGCAAGGTAGGTAAAAGAGGGAACCTGGGAATCTAGTGTGAAGACACTCCGTTCTATTTAAGATACTTCCGCCCAATTCTAGAGGCAATACGTATTGAATGACGGAACTTAACGCCGTGCTTTGCCAAGGAAATGAAATATTTACTATTTCCATTTTCTTTGCTCAACACGCAATACCTTGATAATTTTCGGCGGAAAAAGACGAACAGAGTCTTAACACTCTTCGCTCTGCCTCTAAACTTCTGTGTACGGGATACAGCGTGACGCTAAAAAAATCTTATTTACACATCTCTAGTTATCGTATTTCTACCAATATCATTAAAATATTAACGGCATTTTAAGGTAACTCGGTCTAATTATTAGATATAATTATCCAATTATAAGATTAGGTGAATGGGAAGTGAAAATAGAAGACGGTTTATTGGCTTAAATCAATAAATAAATACTACATAGTCACATAATATGTAAGTTTCTCGATAAATAAATAAACAAAAAAAAGTTAAAATAATAGAATTCCAAAACTATTAGATACCTAATCTAAATAACTAATTAAAACGTATTTAAGCTGACAATATAAGAAGCGAGACCAGTGATGACGCAGGACAAAGTGGGACTGTAAGCGCGACTAGTTATGGGTTCGGTCTCCACTCGAGAAAATATAATATTTATTTAAATTAATAAGTAATTTCCATTTCTTCGCCCTAGAGTCGATGCAAAAGCGCGGCGTTGAGTTTCGCCAGTCAACACGCAATTGCGTCCAGAATACAGTTACGGTACGGTAAGTGGGGAAAGGGGTTTTTACAGTAGGTTCCCTATCCTATCCTGCTGTGTGCGAGATGCAGCGTGAAGCTAATATAAGCGAATACGTTTAGTTCACTTTTTTATCTATAATAAAGTGGAATTTTGATAAATCGATGATACATAGTATATCTACAGTCTGATAACGTGATATAATAACAGTTACGACTGTGATTGGGAGATGACTCAAAAGCTCATGTATATATTCTGTTAAATCACATCTCCTTCTAAGAAACTCAATGACCTCATTCGGAAATTGCACATATTTTGATCCTGCATAAAAGTAATTTTACCGAATTTCAAATATGTACTAATATATTATAGTAATTCCTTTATATAAAAAATTAACAAAAATTTAAGGGCGAGATCACAAATAACAAAGTAGTTACTACAAACCCAGTGGAATAAAACTCATGGACAAATGTTAAATATGATATTGACAATTGATTTATTTTAAGCTTATAAATTAATTAAAAATTTAATAATATTTAATACAAAACCGCAGATATTTAAAAAAAAAATTATTGAATTTTACAGTCTATAATTCTACACCATCTATACTAATATTATAAAGCTGTAGAGTTTTTTTTGGTTGAAAGCACTCATGTCAGCCAATTATCAATTAAATTGTTTTTTTTGTGTTGCATAGTGCATTTATCGAGCAAGAAAGGCTATTTAATCACACAAATTGTTTAATTTATACCGCTGTACCTATGATTAGATACCTTGGATACTTAGAACTATTACTGTGTTTAGTGTTACTTCTATTTGGACAAGTGGAGGAAAAGCATTAGGTAAAAGCTATATATCAAGCTACATATAAATATACAGAGGTAACGTAAGGGCACTCTAAAATTCAGCAGAAAGTGGGTAATGGAGTATCTTAACACTAGGTTCCCTTTGCTTACCCTGCTGTGTGCAGCATACAGCATGAAGTTGATTTAATTTAAAGAAAAAACCAGTGAAGTGTGAGTTGGATTCAAACATAAAATATTCTATATCATTATTAATAAAAATGGCATCACATTTGTAATATATATAATATAAGGGAACTTCCTTAAGTATTTGTTATAGTGGCAACAGAAATACATCATCTGTGAAAATTTTAACTGTGTAATGTATCTGTGTATCAAAGTTCATGATATGCAACCTGATAACAGACAGTCAGGCAGTTGAGTCTCAGTTGAGTCTACTGTACATATACTTTTAAAAAAAAAATAGAAAGTCTTACCTCAATAATATCGGAGGCTGAACCTACACAGTACTCCATGACAAGCCATGCTGTATGCTCTCTTTTGTAACAACCTTTGTATTCTATGGTATTAGGATGATCCAGTTGTTTTAGAAACCTATAACAATAATTAGTATTTACAACAAAACAATACTTAATAATTTATTTGTACAAAAGTATAAAGTCGGCTTAAATTATTAAAATCATTACAAAATCATTTTTTTATAGATATATTGAAATTTTATGTTTGTTATATAAATATGGTTCTGCTATTTTTTTTCTAGATAGCTTGGTAAAATGAATGAGGAAGGAAGAACATAATAAAATGTTACTAAAATTTGGAGACCATTGCAGTGCAGTGGGACATCATATGACTGTAAACACAATGGTGGTGAGCTTGATCCACTCAGGCAATGAATTTATTTAATTTCCCAGCTTTGCCTAGACACAGTCTTTTGTTGCACAAAATTTCAGGCAAATAAGTTATATAAATTTCAAATTTTACCCATAATAACAAAATAGTAAATAAGCTGATAAAAAAATATTTTATTTGCCATTTCCCCATTTAATAATCATTATAATATAAGGCTTTAATTTTAAATATATTATAGATCTTACTTAATTTCTTTTAAAATGTCCTGCCACTTTTCCTCACTCTGCTTTCCAAGATATGACATCTTCTTAATAGCCACAATCTCTTTGGTGAGATTGCATCTGGCATAATACACAGCTCCAAAGGAGCCATGGCCAATTTCACGTAGATCCTCAAATATTTTATCAGGATCATGTTTGCTGAACAATTCTGCTATATCTGGGTCCTTGAGACTGCCAGGACGAGGCATTTTTCCCTTTAATTTTTTTTCATGTTATTATTTATTTTGTTTGAGAGAACTACTCAAGCATCAATAAAATTAACTTGTATACACAATTTCTTATTAATACTGCTCAATAACAGTATTGATTCAAAACTGTTTGCTGTTACTGTAATTACTATTTAGGATATTTGAATGTATACAAAAAATATATAAATACATTTAAAAAATAAAGGCAATAAAGAATAGTACAATCAGATATCATATTAATATATGATACCTAATAACAAGATTAATCCTGGTGTGGTATACAGCGTGAAGCTGATTTTTTTTTATTTATTTAATCTTGTTAAATTTTAAACTATTAATAAATCACAGTTGCTTTTCTTTTTTAACATAAAAAGGACTGGTGATATGAGATATTTTAAATTTTAAGTTAGTTATCCTTACAATAACATGTATCTGTGTATAATTTTATATTTAATATATATTTTATGCAAATTTAAATTCAAAATTAATTAAATCAATTATAATAATATTTAGGTGATATGAAATGATAATTTTAGATATCAAAATACACTTCAAAATGCCGTATATTAAGCAAATGAGAATATTAAGCATTTTAGTTTTATAATTTAATATTTCAAATTATCTACATTGTTGGAATTATAGTAACTAAGAAATAAAAATTAGTATGAAATTTAACATACTACTTGTGCCAGCCGAAAGCCGGCGGTGTCCGTCAGTTAATTAGAGCAATTCTGCCGCCTCGGGCCATCCTCCGCACCCGCTATCTGCAATAGTCGGAAACGACACAGATAACAGGCCACGCCGAATTTTAACTCTTCTTATATCCCAAAAAAAAAGATAAAAAACATACTCCTTTATATCGTGCATTTTAAATAATCAAGAAAGAAACAAGAATATCTATAATCAAATTAAATGGTATCTTCAGTCAGTCTGAAACCAACCTACCTCGGGACATCCACGATCCCGACCCAACAATGGGGTATTTCGAACTAGGTAGAAATCGCCATGAACGCCTTTTACACTTATATATATAAATATAAGCCAGTTATACCCATTACGAGGGTTAGAAAAGAAAATATTGCGAAATACTTGGCACTTACAATACAAAATTTCGCCTCAAAATGGCGTTGGGGTAAAGTATGCGAAGATAGCTTTTTGTTTTACAAGGCACACACTTTATGGTTTTCCATCACTTTCGCCACTCATTTATTACACATCTTATCACTTTTTATTTATGATACTCATTTGTTACAAATATTAAGTCCAAATTTTATTGAAAACTATTTACAACTTTCCCGTACTGGAAAATAATCTCTCTCAATGACTTCGATTAAGAGCGCCCTCTTCTGTCGCTTATTGTAAGTTTGACATATATTTTTTTAATACAATATGACAATGATTACCTTATTTATGCTATGCTTCTAGTCTATGCATCATGAACGTTGTACTCTGTAGATAATGGCTCTGGAATCTTAATAATTTATTATTTGGTGAATTAAGGTCCGGTATTAACTTTATTAATTCGGTATTGATATCTGATAATAAATAAAACAAACATAAATTTATATTTGAACTTGCCCTACGCCCTCTACTTTGAGTTTCGCCCCTGGATACACAATGCTTCCAGAATTCGGCGAAAGTGGGGAGCGGAGTGTCTTAACACTTGGCTTCCTCTGCCAACCCTGCTACATACAGCGTAAAGGTTTTAAAAAACTCGCTTACTATACTATCTATAAATAAAGTAAAGTATAAATTTGGGAAATTCGAAGTAACTCAATGATGAATATTACAAAGTTTATATTTGATAACCGTCCATAAACGAAATAATTTAATTTATAATTAAAAACCTGGCCCTAGCCGACTTACAGTAATAATTATCATGATTTTATTATACATTAGAAATACACACTACATAGAACTCAAAATTTCATATATCCGTTTTTTAATGTACCGTTTACGAGTTACTTTTAGAAAATTATAATTTTCTGTTTTTAATTAATAAAATTAACATTTGAAAAAGTGCAGTTTCAATAAAGCGATAATTATTTGTAGTATATGTAACGATACTTGTTATTTTTTTTTTTTATAATAGGTGAATAAATGTAAAAGAGAAAATATAAGAAATATTGAGATAACTGGCTCGCGTCATAAAGTTATATTGTTTCAAAATGTGCTTTTCTGGATAGATCTATTATTTTTTAATATTTATTAAATAATATCAATTTTAACTTTTAACAGTAAATTTGTGGCACATACGCCACAGAGCACAGAATATATAATAGTCATATTGAGCTTCATTGACTAGGACACAGGGCTTGAAATAACGTTAAAAAGTTGGTATCGTTACTTCGGGTATCGATACTTGAAAGGTAGCGCTACCATCTTTACCTTTATATTTAGATAATTTTACCGTTAACTTGAAATCCACGGTATCATTAGGTATCGTTAAAATGGTATCGTTATAAGCTAGTTTTGTTACCATCGCTTTCGTCTAATTCCCAGTTTTGATTGTTTTTCTCAAAAATCAACGCCGCAATTTGCCTCGACACCAGAGCGAAGAAATGGAAATATAAACATAAATAAATATTTCAATGGGACCGAACCCACAACCGTCGCGTTACAGTCACACCCTTGTGCCGTTGCGCCATGAAACTAATTTTCTATTTTAGTTAAGGCGCCGCATTAAACTATAATTCCGTTACTATTTTCAATATTAACGTAAATTACTTTTATGAAAAAAAAAAATATTATTTATTATGGAATTACACTTTTTTGTCTTATAATAGTAGTACTAGTAGCCGGTAATACGTACGCCTTATCTTTGTTTTTAACAAAATGAGCCATTGTAGCAAAATAAAATTTAACAGCAACGTCGCAAAAAGGTAACAAAATAAAAGAATGATTTATACCGGTACTTTTTCCGCTCCTTTCGAAGTAACACTAAATTTAACGTTAAGATTTAACACAAAATAACCTTATAATTCCGTTAAAGTACCTCCAGAATTCGCCAAAAAATGGGCAACGGAGTGTCATAACACTAGGTCTACCCTCTGCCTACCCTGCTGTGTGCGGGATACAACGTGAAGCTAAAAGAAAAAGAAACAGAAAGTTTCACAAAATATTTTTTATAATGATAATAATTTTATTAAAATTACCCATTTAAGTTTTAAAGAATTCAATGCTTAACGACTGTAAAACCAACGATGTACCTATATTCACAAAAACAATCAAAACTCGGAATTAGACGAGAGCGACGGTAACAAAACTAGCTTATAACGATACCTAATGATACCGTGGATTTCAGGTTAACGGTAAAATTATCTAAATATAAAGGTAAATATGGTAGCGCTACTTTTCAAGTATCGATACCTGGAGTAACAATACCAACTTATTAACGTTATTTCAATCAAGCCTGGCTTGTACAGCATAACGATTTGCCGGTTTAATTTGTTTTCTTCTATTTTATAAACAATATAATTTTTGTCAATAAAAGTGAGTAATCTTTACAAAAATTACGAATATAATAATTAATTTAACATTAATAAATTAAAAGTCAACAAGTTTAGGTCTAAGTTTACAATTTGGTTAGCTTACTTTCTATGTAATCAAAATGGCGGTTTAAAATTAGATATTTATACAACAATATTGTAAATTTCTCGTTTTTATTATGTAAATAATAATTTCAGTTGTCAACGTGCATCTTATTTCAAGAATAAAACTTTGGGAAAGTTCAATTTAGTCAGCACGCCAAGGCATACCAAACAACTTGTGTTATTTTTCTGAATTTGCGCGGCATAATTTGTATTTTATAGACCGCTTAAGTCTTAAAGAACTTTTAAGGGATTGTGTACATTACTTAACTATATCCATATTTTTACTTATCAATATTATATATAGATGGCTGACAAGAAAAAAGAAGGACCTGAAGCAGGAGGTGAAGAAGAATTTTCTGTAGAAAAAGTATTGGACAGACGCGTGAGGAATGGAAAGGTAAGCAATTACTAGTGCATAAGATCTATTTCAGTAAATAATTTATTTTAATGTTAATTTACGAATGTTTGTAAAACTTCTTATAACTTTATATATAACTAGGTGGAATACTACTTAAAATGGAAAGGTTATAGTGATGATGATAACACTTGGGAACCAGAAGAAAACCTAGATTGCCCTGACCTTATTCAAGCTTTCGAAGAAGCAAGAAAGAAAAAAGAAGCAGGTAATTGTATTTATTATTCCAAAAGTGTTTGTAGATATATATTGTCAATATTTATATTTATTGTAAAATAATTACAGAGGGAAAGGGTAAAATTGAAAAAGATGCTAAAAAAAGAAAATCAAGTGCAGCAACTCCAGATCTTAAAGGTGCTAAGAAAAGTAAAACAGATGATAAAAAAGCTTCTGGATTTGACCGTGGCCTTGAACCAGAGAAAATTATTGGTATGTTACATTCATAAAATGTTTAATAATTTAAAATTAAAAGTAATTGGTGATTTATATACCATTTATTAATCCAAGTCATCAAACCAATGGATCTCCTGGATGCAATTTAAACATGCATCCAGGAGGAGTAGAAACATCAAATTTGGACAGATGTTTACTTTTGTAATCTGGCCATCCACTAAGAAGGAATTTTGAAAAATTTAATCTATTATTTTTATTTTATTTTACTTATAAAGGGGTGAAATAGGGGTTGAAAGTTTGTATGGAAAAAAAATTAAATCAGCACCGATTTTTTTAAAATTGTAAATTCTGACTCTTAAAAATATTTAATTTAACACGTCTTTGACGGTTTTTTAGAATTTACCCCCTAACGGTGCCAAAAAAGGGGTTGAAAGTTTGTATGGAAAAATCTTTAAATTGCCAAATTAAGACTCTTAAAAATATTTCATTGAACACATGGTTTTGTAGAATTCACTGCTAAGGGTGCAAATAAGCAGGCGAAACTGCATGCGTCCGCTAGTTACAGATATTCACTAAAAGACTAAATGATAATTGTTATTGCAAATATATTTTTAGTTTGATGGTTCCGATACAAATTAGCCAAAATTTAAAACTGTGTTTAGTTTCACAAAAACCACATAGGATATTTTTAACATTAGAGATTATAGAATTAGTTGTAGCCCAACTACATCACTACATTCTCAAATATGTTTCATATTCTTTATTGTTAAGTAAAGTGTTAATAGAATTTATGCAAACACACACTTTATAACTTGTAAAGAAATTATGTTATTATTATTTATAGGTGCTACAGACAGCAGTGGAGAGCTAATGTTCCTAATGAAATGGCAAGGCACAGATGAAGCAGACTTAGTGCCAGCTAAGCAGGCAAACATCAGATGTCCACAAGTTGTTATCGCGTTCTATGAAGAGAGATTAACATGGCATACGCCGGCGGCAGACGAGGGAAATACTGAAGATTGAGGTAAACAATTATAATACTTTTTTTTAGTTTTACCCTGTATCCCACATATGTGCCTCCCTTACCTTAAGGGAGGCAGAGGGAACCTGATGTGCAACCTAGTGTTATGACAACCCATTCCCTACCTTTCACCCAAAGTGGCGAAAGTCAACGCTGTGCTTTATTTTTTTAGCAGGTCCATGGTGGAATCAAAATAATTTATCCTCCAAGTGGGTATCCAGCCCAGAACTTTTAAACCCTACAGTGGTATTATATCAACAATGCAAATTACAATTAAGCAAATTCTCAGGAAACTAAAAACTTTAAACTATTTTACCAGATGGTTTGAAAATTGATTTGTATTCCAGTATGGATAAAAATTGTGAAGTGATAAAAAATCCTATGTCTAACCTACGAATGGATTGGATGCTTCCTGTATACATATAAATTTTCTTAGGTCTCATTCTTGTAGGTTGTATAAAATAATTATCGATGATGATAGTCTGCATAATCGTGAATCAGTTATATGGAATAACTGAGGTGCAAGATAATAAATAAAAAGTTCCTACTGTATTTGTCTTTTAATTTTTTTTTAGTTTCATACTGTATCCCGCGCTTAGCAGGGTAAGCAGATTGAACCTAGTATTAAAACACTCCGTTCGTCAGATTCCACCGAATTTTTTGAGGTATTGTGTGTTGATTGGCGGTACTCAACACCGGGCTTTTGTCTTGGGGCCATAACGAAGAAATTAAAATATTCATAAATAATAATTTATTCATCACAGTGTTACACAACCGTCGCGTTACAGTCGTACCTTTATGTCCTTGCGCCACATCGGCTTCATTCTATTATATTGGAGATCTGGAACATCTGATGAATAATCGAAACAATCTAAGATTCTTATTAGAGCCCAATTGGAACCATATTGAGCCGTCGTGGCGCAGCAGCACAAGGGTGTGACTGCAACGCGACGGTTGTGGGTTCGATCCCCACTCGAGAAAGTGAAATATTTATTCACGTTTATATCTCCATTTCTTCGCTTTGTAGGGAACGGAGTTTCTTAACACTAGGTTCACTCTGCCTACCCTGCTTCGTGGGATACAGTGTAAACCTGGAACCATATTATAAATAAAATAAAGTGACAATAAAATATCTTACTGGACTGTGTACAACAAACCAGGGCTTGTTAACGTAACCAATTCACGTTTAAATTAACGTTAATTACCATAATTTTATATAGATACGTTACAATTTGGTAGCGATACTTGGTACCTTAACGGAATAATAAGTTTAATTTTGCGTTAAATCTTAACGTTAAATTTAGTGTTGCTTCGAAAGTACCTATGAAAGTAGCGGTATAAATCATCCTTTTATTTTGTTACCTTTATGCGACGTTGCCGTTAAATTTTATTTTGCTGCAATTGCTCATTTTGCTAAATACAAAAATGAGGGGGCGTTCGTATTATGGACTATACCAGGGGTTCCCAACCTGTGCGCCGCGGCGCCCTAGTGCGCCATAGAAAGTAAAAAGGGGCGCCGTGAGTTGGTTCCTAAATCTGAAATCGGAAATCTCAAAATCTTTGAGAAACTGTGCGGAGACTAAGCTCAACCGTCACATTGAATTGACTAAGAACTCGTACTTTATTATTGTTATGTCTCAATTGTTATTTTCTCATTTAAATAAATAAAACTCAATTTCATATTGTGGATGTTTTAATTTTTGATCCTATTTGGGTGTAGGTATCTATTTCTTTCGACTGTTTTTTTTTTAAATAGCGAACTAGCTTGGGTAGGGCGCCGTCAAAATATACCAAACTAGTAACTGCGCCGCGAGCTGAAAAGGGTTGGGAACCCCTGGGCTATACTATAATAAGACAAAAAAGTGTAATTCCACAATAAATAATTTTTCATAAAAGTAATTTACGTTAATAATGAAAATAGTAACCGAATTATAGTTTAATGCGGCGGCTTAACTAAAATAGAAAATTAGTTTCATGGCGCAACGGCACAAGGGTGTGACTGTAGCGCGACGGTTGTGGGTTCGGTCCCATTGAAATATTTATTTATGTTTATATTTCCATTTCTTCGCTCTGGTGTCGGGGCAATTTGCGGCGTTGAGTTTTGCCACTCAATACGCAATCCCTCCAGAATTCACCATTCTAGGTTCCCTCTGCCTACGCTACTGTGTGCGGGATACAACGTGAAGCTAAAAGAAAAAGAAACAGAAAGTTTCACAAAATATTTTTTATAATGATAATAATTTTATTAAAGATACCCATTTAAGTTTTAAAGAATTAAATGCTTAACGACTGTAAAACCAACGATGTACCTATATATTCACAAAAACTCGGAATTAGACGAGAGCGACGGTAACAAAACTAGCTTAGAACGATACCTAATGATACCGTGGATTTCAAGTTAACGGTAAAATTATCTAAATATAAAGGTAAATATGGTAGCGCTACTTTTCAAGTATCGCGATACCTGGAGTAACAATACCAACTTATTAACGTTATTTCAAGCCCTGCAACAAACTAACTGAAATTTACAGTTATTTGTAGATGAGATATTTTAATTATTTTTGCTGTTATGGTTGGTTATATAGTTTCGGTCGTAGTAGTCATAAGTCAAGTACAAATAATAAATTTGGCAGGTTTACACTCTAAAGCCGACGATATATTATTTCATTTTGCTAGTTTGTTTTTAACATATGCATGAAAGTTTGAAATAAAAATAATTTTACTATCTTATGTTTCAGGTACGTCATTCTCCATAACATGTTTTACAGAAAAAGCTGTCATAGTGAAAACTAGACAAAAGTTTTTATATTATCTTTATAAGTACTTTTTTGCACAGATTTAATGAGCAACAGATTTTATTTTTCGTATAATAATAAAAATGCTACATATTGTAGATATCTGATGGCATGGCATTTGTAAAAAGTAAAATTGTTCACTTTCAGAAAAGACAAAATTCAATGTAATATTGATAAACATTAAAATGTAACGACAGTAAATACTACTTAAAATAGTTATTTGCTTTATATATCGAGAAATGTTGTATAGATTTAAAAATTTGCTATATATAGAGAAATATTCTTTTACTTTTTGACAAGTACTGAAATTTTAACTAATAAATGTAGCAATAATAAATTGACATAACATTTATAAGTTTTAAAAATGAAATAATTAAATGGTAACTCTCACGAACAATATAGCTTTCAAAGATACATTTTTTATTTTATTTTTATTTATATTTTATTAATAAAATAAAATTATAAAAGAGACATGGATCAGAACATTCTTGGTGAATATAAGTATCTTATTTGGTATCTTAACCAATTAAGAAATAACATTCGATAAGTAAAAAAGAAATAGCTGTATATGATTAGATATAAGATTTAAAGCAATAAAAAATATTTGCCAATTTTTTTATTTATTTAAATTACCACATATTAATGCTTGATGCTCATACATCAACTGCAACTACTGGAGTTGTGAATTCATAAAATATTCCTAAAACCATATTCTAAATTTAAATTTGTTGAGAAATATTGATTATAGAAAAAAATTAAACATTATTTATAAAATTATTAAGTAAATAAAAGACATCAATATAGTTATATATATATTTTAATTACATGTTTTTTTAAATCAATGAAAAAATGCTGTCTATCCATATTTGGTGTAGACAACAGTATAAAACATTTCATACAATTTTACAAATTATTTACATTACATTTTGATTCCATTTGGGATGATATTCTTTGTTGGTTAAAGGGAACCATACTAGCACTTCCAAAAAAAAAAAAGAAAATCATATAAATGCATATACATATGACAATTTACAAAATCTGCTGCGTGTTGTATACAAATGATATTAGAGTTGATGGTATTTTTCTTTTTAGAATTTCTTAAAAACGTTAGTGTGATATGCATTCTACCTGCGCTTCTATTGTGTAGGTGAGAACTCAGTGGGTTCGAGAATACGGCAGTGCATTTCCCGGATAAGGGGTACTGTATACGCAACACATTCATCCCAACCAGGATTGCGCCATGTGCTCTCACGGGTTTCACGACGGGCTTGCAAATCTTTGTAGCCTAAAAATTATATAAGAACATTATTAGATTTATTAATATCACAGTAACAAGAGTATGGAAGAACATGTGAAAACTATAGTGGCCCAGTGGGACAGCATCTGACTGCAAAGGTGATGGTTGTAAATTCAATCTCCAGACTCTCCGGACTCCTCTGGTAGACTAAGTGCTGCATTGAGTTTTACTAAATTGTCATGGTCTGAAAGTAGGGCAAACAGCGGAACGTAGTATTCTAGCACTCTAGATTCTCTACCTAACTCAATTGGGGGCATTAAGAGAGGGTTTCTCGAAATTCCTGAGGTAATAAGAAAAAACTTATGATTTTTAATTTTACATCTTTAAATTACTAAAAACAAAACAAAGTTATGGATGATAACTAGAATAACATCATATTTAACTTACACCAGATATGATGAACATTATAAAGTCTGCCAATTTGAGAAAAGTATCCTGCAAATGCTTCGTTTTGTGAGCGTCGGTAGGTGAGACCACGAGCCCAGTTGTTGCCCCACTCAATCATGGTGCCTGGTTTGAGACTAAAATTGTGATTATTTGAAATTAGTGTTATATTTGTATATTTTAAAATTGTGAT